>JASDQU010754413.1:24545-36958 GCA_032191745.1 Picea mariana | reverse complement strand
CAGAATTCTGTCGAATCCAAGATTATTAGGATTCCACCAAACGCGTCTGATCAAATTGAATTGCAGATAAACGAGTTATGAGAAAGAATCGACCGCTATAAATCTCTTAGCCGTTCACGTTGATTTCCGCTTCCCACGTAGTGGTGAATGTCTCACCTTCCTTGGTCCAAACCCTAAATCGTTATGCGATGGGTGACGGTTGTCAAAAGGAAGAGGGGAAGATAAAAAAAAGTATGCAGGGTGACTTCACAATGGTTTTTCCAAGGTTTATTCTTCCTTAATCCTTCCTTACAAGCATTTTTCGTAAATGTAATTTGGAAATTTCTCATGCTTTTTGGGAAGGGTGCACTTTGTCAATGGATAAGGACGAAGTTGTACTATGCACTTTTTCAATGTTGTAGGTTTGTGGATATTGTAGGGCATTGTGATTAAAATGTTTATCACAGTTGTTTTATGCACTTTCTCAATGGATAGTTATAATAGGGTTGTAGGTTTATGAACATTGTAGGGTATTGTGATTAAAATGTTTACAATGAGGCAATTGTCTTATACACTTTATCAATGGATAATTATAATAAGGTTGTAGGTTTGTGAATATTGTAGGGCATTGTGATTAAAATGTTTACAATGGTTGCACACCACAAAATAAATTACCTTTAAAATGTATGTGAATAGTGGGTTGTTATGAGGGAGATAAATAGTTCGAGTTTCATTCATTCTAGTAGTATCATGGCTAGTTTGAGGGTAGCATCATTATTGATTTCTAGGTTTGGATGGTGAATTATCTCTTTCCAACTAGTTTGGTGGATTTGTAATTAATTACATATAAGTATTTATATCTATATTTTAATGGAAGGTTTGTGTTCTAAATTAATTTGGTGTGATCCAATTAATTTAATTAATGGGATCACAGCAATTCTAGATCTATAAAATTACATTTAAGGTTATTGCAATAAGATTAAGATTTATCTTATCAAAATCTATCACATTTAAGGTTATTGCAATAAGATTAAGATTTATCTTATCAAAATCTATCTCTAGAGAACAATTTGATCTCCTAAGAGGAAGGAAAACCCATGATGATGTTGGGATTTCCCAAGAAGCTTTGCATACCATCAAAACAAAAATAATTCTAGTTTTTTATGATCAATTTGGACCTCTCAAAGGCATATGGTGGAGTAATCAATGTTTACTTAACTCTTGTTCTTTTACATGTAGGTTTTAAGATTACATTCATAAATTGGATTGAAGCTAGCCTTACTTTACTCTCTTTTATTGTACTAATAAATTATTTTGCTTCAAAGATATTCACCTCTTTTAGAGGAATTAGACAAGGATGTCCAATGTCTTCTATCCTTTTCCTATGGTAGAATGAGTCAATGGATAGATAGATCACTTAAAAGGTATAAGTGAAATAAAAGGAATTTGAATCTCTAGAAATTTATCATTAACATTCCTTCTTTTTGTTGATGATAAAATTTCTTTTGGAAATGGGATTTCATGTGATGTTAAGTTTTATGAGAAATCATTTAAGTTGTTTGAAACTATTTCAAGAATGATGCTTAGTGTCCAAAAAACCTCCATCTTTGTGAACCAAGTAACCCTTTGGCATGAGTAGGTCATATTTCTCCACTTTGATAATGGAATTGAATACATTGATTTTTGTCAAAAGCCTAATGTTAATGGTACAAAAGACTAGAAGTGGCTAACACAAAAGATGGAATAATGAATCAACACCTTGTGTAATCATGGTTGTGGCTAACCCAAAAAATAGAATAATGAATCAACAACTTGTGTAATCATGGTTGTCTCTAGGAGGAAGACTTATCAATTATGTTCTAAAAGTAATTGTTGTTTATTAAATCTCAATGTCTCTCATTTCAAAAAGTATCATAAATAGAATAAGGAAGTTGTGCTTCAAATTTATCCGGGAAGGGGAGAAAGAAAGAGGAATCCCATTAAAAAAAAAGAATGATATTATCCAAACCCAAGTTTTACATTGGATGGGGACTCAAAAGCCCACATCTATTTGGAAAATCTATGGCAACAAAAAACTCTAGAAGTTGATCTCTACAAAAGGGTTACTAGTAATTGGTCATGGTAAAAATTTACATAAATCCATAATCTATTGAATATTGAATTAGAAACCCAATGAAAACAAATCTAAATGAACTTTTTTTGAAAACCTATTTGAACACTTTCTTTTTGATTGGTAATTTCCTTAATTAAATAATTAAAAATAATAAAAATATAAGATAAAAATTAACTTAAATTTTTTATTTTAATATTATTTTTGAAATTATTTATATCAACAAATAATAAGAACACTTGAATCCTATTATCATATTATGTATCTACCAAGAACAAGAACATCATCTATCGCCCAAAACAAAAACAATAACACCACAAATCATATATACATATCTATAACCCAAAACAAGAACACTATAACCCAATATAATTATGACAGAATATCCGTTGATATAAAGATTAGTGTCATCGTAAATATTCATCGTATCACATGAGTATGGGATTGAACGTACTCAACAGTTGCGTTACAACCTAGAGAATGCTGAAGCAGATCAATGCTTAAAACTAGAAAATGAAAACTCCATTATATAATGTTCTCGAATATGCCATTAAAAGCAATTTAGAAGGAGAACAAGGTATAAATCAGAATATGATAAAGGAGACCAGACCATGCCATGGTATGCCATTACTCTTGAGCTGAAATGAAAAGTATTCTTTAGAAGTCCCCTACACGCGTCCAATGATGATTCACTACTACATGTACTACCACTACAAGAAGGGCCATGGACATTATGTTACATAGGAGGAACTAACTACGAATAAGTACTAGCTCTAGCATGTGATAATGAGTGTGAATGATCACATGGGTAGTAGGGCATATGAGGTTTCCATAAGAAGGTGGATAAACATGGGATGCTCTCCATCAAAATGGTTTCTATACATGTTATTACATGAAGAGAAATGCATTTAGTCATAAGAATTAGAAGTGAAAAGACATAATATGGTTACAAGGATATTCTTTAGCACATCCTTTAAATTTGGTAGGCTTTGGATACCAATAGGGTTTATGTTGAATGGGATCATTCATCAACTTAGTTGATTTTGATAGGAACATTATATAATTGGTCATTTATTTTGGTACTTTTTGGGTGGAAAAATTGGAGGAATTGACCTGTAAAGTCCATTTTAGCGGCAAGTCCCAATTTAGAGATTTAAGGTACAAAACCTTACAGAACCATTTTGAGGCATTAAACAACATTTTTTGGGGTGAAACGTTTGTGATCATAGCTCACAACACCTTCATGCTATTCTACACATGGATACCATGTAAATCCCCATTACTTATACATGTGGGGCTAGAAACGTGTGGAATTTCAAGAAATTATAGAAGGTCCAATGCCTTATCTTAATTGAGAGTTGAGGATGCAAAAACCATAATCATAGATGGTTATCAAGCAATGTTAAATACTAGGTCGCTAGGAGGAGAAAGGGTTCCCTTATTTAACATTGTACTTGTTATATAGTTGAGAAGAGCACATAGGAATGGTTTTTTGAGAGAATAATAGAGGGCGTGGAAGATTTTGTAGCAATCATTCATGCCATAATGTCATCAGAAACTTTGTAATGAGTGCCCCTTTCTTTTTATTTACATTTCATAACTGAAGAAAAGAGAGAAGATCATATTTCTCACCTTTTAGCTAGGTTTTAACCCATATCAGGTTTCCCAAGATACATATTGTGTTCATTTGTGTGGATGGTGTGTTTAGTTACTAGTTTTTTCATTTCAATTTAATTTATTTCATAAATTCAAGAACTAAGCTAGTAATAATTGAATCTTGGATCTAATTAAATAACCATGCATATTAGAAGATTTTAGTATAATACAAGATCTATTGTGACAAATGGTTCCAATGGAATATCCACGATAAATTACAAATCATATTAGTATCGAAGTAGTTTTATTTGGGGTATTTTTGGAAATTTGCAAGATCCATGAATTGGATTAAGAAGGAGGTTGTAGAACCATAGCCATGGTAGATGACACTATTCATAAAAATCCTCAGGAAAAAGTGGAAGAGATATTTTTGAGGATGGAAGAGCAAGTTGTTGATATCTCTCACAACATGGCCCTCCTTAATGACACTCTAGTGAGAAAGTTCAAATATTTCCTGGAGTTTGGTGGATTGAAGTCAAAAGTTGGATCTAATGAGAAACCATTGGATAATGAATACCTAGAAAAGGAGTCGAGACAAGATCCCAAGAAAGAGAAACCAAGTTTTAGTACCATAACTCCTTCACAATATCTATTAAAAATGAAATTTAAAGGGGACATCAAACCCTATGAAGGTGATATCGATGATGTTAAGTTGAATCATTGGTTTCAATAATAAGAAGTTTATTTCAATGTCGATAATATATATGAAGAGAAGAAATTATCATTTGTTCGACTAAACTTAGAGGGCCATGCACTAACCTAGTAGGAAAGCCACACAAAAACACTTAGTCTAGAGGGTGATCCACTAGTAACTAGGTGTGAGGATTTTAACTCCCTATGAAGTCCCTATTCTATCCTATTATGTACTTAGAGGACTAATATTTCAGTTTGCACCACTTCACGTAGAGGCAAGCGAAGAGTGTGAAAAAGTACACCAAAAAATTTAGGAAGATGGTGATCATGTTGGGTATCTCTCCTAAGAACCTATATGTAGTCCTCCAGTATCTTGGGGTATACACAGTCGTTTTCGAAACCAAGTGATGTTCTTCAAACCCAAGACTATTGATGAGGCCTATGTGCAAGCATAGTATTTGGAGAACATAGGCCATAAAAAGGATCTTACTAAGTGGTTCTAATTAGAAATAACACAAAATCTTCCAAGGAGGGGAAGAAGAAGTGGAAATGAAAAGACAAGAAGATAAAAACCACTACACTGTATCAATGCAAGGATCCAAACAACCACTACAACCATTGAAATATTGATGGTCACACAAAAGATAAGTTTTGGAAGCTACATCTAGATTTGAATACAAAAAACTATGAGTAGGATTCCAATAAGACAAACATACTAAGAAAGGACTAGGGAAACTAGGTAGATATCAACTTGGTTGTGGATGAGAATATTTTATGCACTTTATTGTAGAACGAGATGAATATGATTAAACTTCATCACATGCAAGAGAAGGAAATGAAAAAAATCTTCCATATCAATATCTAGGTCAAATTATCAAGGTATATGATCTATTCAATTCTATGTCACAGGAAAACCTCATAGAAGATGATCTAGTTAGGAATCTTTGTTTGCAACTTCATGATCATCCTAGTCCATATCTATTGGGATTGGTGAATAGAGATGTAGAGATCAAAGTCACTAAACATGGTAAGATCAATTTTTCTATAGGTTCATATTTTATTGATGAAGTGGAGTTAGATGTAGTATCCCTTGACATGTGTGATGTAGTGTTTGGAATCCCCTACATGTATATGATGGATGTGATGTTGATGTTGAGAGAAATCTAGTACTTCCTTATCAAGGATGGTATGTATTTCATCATAATCACACACAAAGGAAATTCAAAGATATCACACGTAAGGGTTAACCAAGCCAAAAAGTTGATTATTTATGGTAAGTATGAATTTATTTTCTTAAGAGAGAATCAACCAAGGGAGGAATTTGCAAGAGTAAAGAAATCATTGGAGGGATGTACAAAAAGATAGAAACAATATTTGGAGGATTTCATGCAGGAATACAAGGGAGTGTTCTAGGAGCCTAAAGGGATTACACCTAAGAGGGAAGTGGATCATGAGATAAAAATATTTCCATACTAACAATTAGCAAATATTGGGTTGTATAGAAAAAAAAAAATTAAGTAGAATAAGTGAAGAAATAGGTGTAGCAGTTATTGGAGCAGGGAGTAATTCAAACAAGCACTTCACCTTGTAGGTCACCTATCATCATAGTTCCCAATAATGATGGGACTTGGAGAATGTATATTGAATATATAGCTTTGAAAAAAAATCACACTCATGAATCAATATCCTCTTCCCAAGATTGACGATTTGTTAGATCAATTGCAACAAACCAAGTACTTCATCAACTTTGATCTCAAATCAAGATACCACAAGGAAAGGTTAACATAAATTGTTAGTCATTCCTTTTGGTTAATGTAATTTACCAACTACATTTAAGTGATTGATGAATCATGAATTGCATCCATATTTAGATTCAATTATAATAATGTATTTGGATGACATATTTTTTTATAGCTCTAGCGAGAAGAAGTCCATCTCACATCTCATTCAAGTGTTAGAGACTTTGAAAAAACATCAGTTTCTGGAAAACCTCAAGAAATGTGATTTTTCTTAGTAGTCATTTGATATGCTATGAGGGTGTCTTCTTAGAAGGAATACATGATGTTTTTGAAGGATCATGTGGTGGATGGTGGAAGAGGAATGCGTTTTAGAGAGAAGAGGCGAATTGGATGGGTGGAGCAATAATGAAAAGGAAAGGGGCAACTCGAATCAAATGATGGAGGAGGCTGTTACACATTCCTACAAAGATAAAGAGAAATCTAGACATGTGTTGTGCATAAAAAAATGGAGAACATTGTTCTTCTCCTCCTCTTGACACTGGACATTGTAGTGTTATTTCTTCACGCTGCAAAAAAATAATGGAAGGAAACTTGGATGATTTTCTCAGTAACAACAAGAGAGGCACACCAGTTCCTTTGGTGCACATTCTCCTTCAATACTCATTGCACAAGAAAACAAAGTTGATCTCTCTCTCTCTCTCAACAACGAAAATGAAATTCGAATTACACACAAGTAGAATAGAAAAATGCAAGGGTCAACAAAACCTCATCAATCTTATTAGAGGATTGTATCCCTTATTAAACAATCAAAGTGATCTTCTACAAACATTAATTGTCACTTTATTCTTATGCATTTCTCTGCGCAATCAGATTGGCAAGAGAAATTTCCCGCAGCGATTACTACACAACTAACTATTCACTAATTAGACATCGCCATTATTTACTTAGAATGGAGAATGCTTTATTACAATAAAGGATTGATTGATGTTGGCAATGATCATAAAACTATAATAGCATTACTGCTCATTCTCGCCTTTCTTGTTATGGATGAATTGTAATATATTGTGCACTTCCTAAGGAAGGTTGGCGTCCTTCCTTATTGGTCAAATTCCTCCCTGTTTAGATCTGAAAGAGTCACTTCTTTCGTAATCAACTCATGAAATTGTTGCTACACTGTCTCTGTTGTCATTTACTTGTCCAGTCTCTGGATTTTGGCATTGTTAACCGACGATATATGAAACATGATGTTTCTTGGCACGATTTGGTGGTACATGCAAGGAAGTTGCAACTAGAGTGTGTTTTTCTCAATGTTTATGTGTTGATCCCAACATATTCAAAATGATAGGAATCTTTGTGTGAGCCCAAGACTGAAATCCAATAAATACCTCAAAAGGTAAGAAGTCTATGGAAGAGTGTGTGGCCATATTGTAAGGGTGCCACTTCTTCAAATTTGACATTAGGAGGTGGAATTGTTTGGCATAGTGGTGGTAATTAAATTTGGTTGTGGACAAGGTCTTAGAGTGGTAAGTCACCAAGTGACCTCCCTGTTTATGCATCGCTCCAAGAGAAAAATGGGAGGAAATTCGAGGTAAGGGATAGCAATATTTAATTGGTGCTTGGGTGAGAGAATGGTAAGCAGTAACTAGAGGATGTTCGATAGTGTTTTGGGTAACCGATCGAGATGATGGAGCATTGGGTAATGATGCATCATGAATGAGATCGATGGATGGAGAAAGGGCTCGAGAGGGTGGTATCCTTGAGGGAGGCAGAGAGACATTGATGAATTCCAGGAGGAGAGGGAGAATTATGGGAGGTTTCGAATTATTGAGGTTCTGGGGCTAACATGGTGTTTCAAACATAGAGAGACATTGTTGGTATTGACTACATGTTGAGTGGTTGTGGTACCGGTTTGTGGCAGTGGTGAAGTGAAAGATAATGAAGTAAGTACATAGGTGCACTCAGCCTGTTTAAGTTGTTACTGATGAGTCTTGGTGTGATACACCACCTGTCGGTTTTATTGGAACAAAATACCAAGAAGGATATCAACACAATCTAATGGTGCCACATCGTAGATCACTGTGTCACGAAAAGGACCAATGGAGAAAGTGACGGTAGAACACCAAGCAATAGTGATGCAAGGACCTCCCTTATGTACCCATCCAAGCTGATATGGATCAATGTGTGGGGTGGTGGGGAGTTGAATATGTTGGACTAAGTCTTGTGATATCAAATTATTTTGAGTTCCATTGTCCAGAATGAGAGTGGAAAGCTCATTTTTAATTTGGCAATTGTGAGTGAATAGGGGAACATTAGGGAGACCTGGTTCTGGTGTAGTCATGAGAATGAGGGATCAGTCGAATTTTTTGGGGTTAGTGAGAGATATGACTTTTGGTTTCTCAGGAAACTCAGTGGGTGTGGCCTCTACAAACAAGGTTAGATGGGGGTGACTATTTTAATGAATCGATAGTTGGCAAAGTTATGGGAGTTGTTATTGTAAAAATTACACCAAACTACATTTTTGGTTGCCGATGAGGAAGAAGGATAAGGTTGAGAATGACAAGGAGGTGGGTTATCATCCTGGGTTCGATTTGGTGGATATAGAATGTGAGGAGCCACCTTTATTTCTATTACCAAGGCTCGTAAGAAAGCCTTGTCCAGAGAAGCGCTCTCAAAAAGATCTACCTCCCACCGTAGAGATAATAATAAACCATAATTGAAATTAATTATTAATGCCTCGTCTCGTTTGCTGACATGTAGCTAGATATGCAACTTGCAGAAAACATCTATGTATCCTTGAACTGACTAATTGGAAAGTTGATGGAGTTGTAACCATTTGGCGAGCAAATTTTGAAGATAGTCTGGAGGGTAGAAACGTTCCCTGAATTCCTGACAGAATGTTTCCCACGATGTAATGCATTCATTTTTCAGGGAAGATGGTGTATCTAGCTCAATGATCAATTTCAAGCTTTCCAATTGTGTGTCCCACTAGGTTTGTAAAATTCCTTATAGTTGAAGTTTGGATATATGAAATTTGGTGGCCTCTTCCATCTTAGGCGAGGTATTGAAGTATGTGGAGAGGCTACGTATCTAGGAATCGACCATCTCTCCATTCATTTGGTCGACGAACTTGGGTAATTGAAAGTGGGTGTCGAACTGCATGGTCGTTGTAGGTCTTCATTTTTGGATTCGAATCAATTCTTGGAGAGTCAACGCCAATTATTCCACTAGAATTGATGTGGCAGTGTTGGATTCCTCATTGAAGGCTTCTTGTCGAGGAGGCATGGTCAGTAGCAATGAATAAACATTGAGGAAGGTGTGAGAGTAACCCTGAGAAGGGTGCAAGTAATGCTCTAAGGAAAAGCATGAAAAGAAGAATGAATACCCAAAAAAAATAAAAATGAATCTTGTGATTGAAGTTCTGGTCCCAAGGATAGAACTTGCTCTGATACCAATTTATTTTCTATGAGGGCATATTCTTAGAAGGACTACATGATTTTTGTGAAGGATCATGTGGTGGATGGTGGAAGAGGAATGTGTTTTAGAGAGAAGAGGCAAATTGGATGGGTGGCGCAATAATGAAAAGGAAAGGGGGAACTCGAATTAAATGATGGAGGACGATGCTACACATTCCTACAAAGATAAAGAGAAATCTGGACATGTGTTGCGCATAGAAAAAAAGGAGAACAATGTTCTTCTCCTCCTCTTGAAGTTGGATGATGTTGTCTTATTTCTTCATGCTTCAAAAGGATAATGGAAGGCAACTTAGATCATATTCTAACTAAAAACAAGAGAGGTGCACCAATTCCTCTGGTGAACATTCTCTCTTAATACTCATGGCACAAGAAAACAAAGTTGATCTCTTTATCTCAACAACAAAAATGAAATTCGAATTACACACAAGAAGAATACAAAAACACAAGGTTCAGCAAAACATCATAAACATTGTTAGAGGACTGTATCCCTTCTTAAACAATCAAAGCGATCTTCTACAAACAATAATTGTCTCTTTATTCTTCTTGATTTCTCTACACAATCAGATTGGCAAGAGAAATTTCCCAAAATAATTACTACACAACTAACTATTCACTAATTAGACATCACCATTATTTACTTAGACTGGAAAATTCTTTATTACAATAAAGGAATTATTGACACTGACAATGATCAAAAAACTATAACAGAATTACTTCTCCTTCACTCATTTCTTGTTGCAGACGACTTGTACTATGTTGTGCGCTTCCTAAGGAAGGTTGGTGTCCTTCCTTATTGGTCCAATTCCTCCATGTTTAGATTTGAAGGAATCCCTGCTTTCATGAGCAACTCATGGAATCATTGCTACATTGTCTCTATTGTCATTTACTTGTCCATTCTCTTGAGTTTGAAATTGTTTACCGACCAAGTATGAAACATGATGTTACTTGGCACGGTCTGGTGTTACATGCAAGGAATTTGCAAGTGGAGTGTGTTGTTCTCAGTGTTGATCTTTTGATCCCAACGTAGTCAAAATGAGAGGCATCTATGTGGGCGCCCAAGACTGAAATCCAAGACAAACCTCAAAAGGTAAGAATTCTGTAGAAGAGTGTGTGGCCCTATTGTAAGGGTGCCACTTCTACAAATCGAGCATCAGGAGGTGGAATTCTTTGGCGTAGTGGAGGTAATTAAATTTGTTTGTGGGGCAGGGTCTCAGAGTTGTAAGTCACCGAATGACCTCCCTATTTACACATCGCGCCAAGAGAAAACTGAGAGGCAATCCGAGGTAAGGAATAGTGATATTTAATTGTTGCTTGGGTGAGATAATGGTAAGAAGTAACTAGAGGATGTTTAATATTTTTTTGGGTAATTGATCAAGATGATGGAGCATTGGGTAATGAAATCGATGGATGGATCAAGGGCTTGAGAGGGTGGGATCATTGAGGGAGACTGAGAGACATTGGAAAATTCCAAGAGGAGAGGGAGAATTGTGGGAGGTGTCGGATTATTGAGGTTCTCAGGCTGAACATGGCATGTCAAACACAGAGAGACATTGTTGGTATTGATTACATGTTGAGTGGTTGTGGTATCGGTTCATGACGGTGGTGAAGTGTTAGATGATGAAGTAAGTATATAGGTGCACCCAACCTGTTTAAGGTGGCACTGATGAGTATTGGCGTGATACACCACTTGTTGGTATTGTTGGTATGAAATACCAAGAAGGATATCAGCACAATCTAATGGTGCCACATCATAGATCACAGTGTCACGAAAAGGACCAATGCCAAAAGTGGCGACACAACACCAAGCAATAGTAATGTGAGGACCGCCCTTATGTACCTAGCCAAGCTGATTTGGATCGATGTGTGGGGTGGTGGGGAGTTGAAGATGTTGGACTAAGTCTTTTGATATCTGATTCTTTTTACTTCCATTGTCTAGAATGAGAGTGGCAAGTTCATTTTTAATTTGGCAGTTGTGAGTGAATAGGGGAACGTTAGGGAGACCTGGTTCTGGTGTAGTCATGAGAATGAGGATGGGTCAGCTTTGGTGGGGTTAGTGAGAGAGATTTCTTCTAGTTTATCGCGAAACTCTGTGGGTGTGGCCTCTGCAAACAATTTTGGATGGGGATGGCTATTTTTAATGGCTCAATAGTTGACAAAGTTATGGAAGTTGGTCTTGTGAAAATTACACCAAACTACATTTTTGGTCACTGACGAGGAAGAAGGATAAGGTTGACAATGACAACGAGGTGGGTTATCATATTGGGTTCGATTTGGTGGATATCAAATGTGAGGATACACCTTTATTTATATTACCAAGGCCTGTAAGAAATCCTTGGCGATAGAATCATTGTCAAAAAGATCTACCTCCCACCGGAGAGATAATAATAAACAAAAATTGAACTTAATTATTAATACCTCGTCTGGTTCACTAACATGTAGCTAGATGCATAGCTTGCAGAAGACATCCATGTATCCTTGAATTGAATAATTGGAAATTTGATGGAGTTGTAACCATTTGGCGAGCAAATTCTGAAGATAGCCTGGAGGGTAGAAACCTTCCTTGAATTCTTGACAGAATGTATCCCACAATGTAATGCAACTATTTATCGGGGAATACGGTGTATCAAGCTCGACAATCAATTTCGACCTTTCCAATTGTGTGTCCCACTATGTTTGTGCTATTCCTTCTAGTTGAAGGTTGGATATCTACAATTTGGTGGCCTCTTTCATCTTAGGTGAGGTATTGAAGTAAGTGGAGAGGTTATGGATCTAGGAATCGACCGTCTCTTCATTCATTTGGCCGATGAACTTGGGCAATTGAAA
>JASDQU010754413.1:2092-14870 GCA_032191745.1 Picea mariana | reverse complement strand
GACTTGCATGGTCAGTATAGGTCTTAGTTGTTGGATTTGAATCAATTCTTGGAGATCCAGTGCCAATTCTTCCACTGGACTTGATGTGGCTATGTTGGATTCCTCACTGGAGGATTCTCATCAAGGTGGCATGGTTGAAAGCACTGAATAGACCCTAAGGAGGGTGTGAGAGTAACCCTAAGAAGGGTGCAAGTAATGCTTTGAGAAAAAGTGTGAGAAAAAGAATGAATACCCAAAAACAAAATCGAATCTGGTGGATGAAGTTTTGGTCCCAAGGACAAAACTTGCTTTGATACCAATTGATTTGATATGAGGGCATCTTCTTAGAAGGAATACATGATTTTTGTGAAGGAGCATGTGGTGGATGGTGGAAGAGGAATGCATTTTAGAGAGAAGAGGCAAATTGGATGGGTGGTGAAATAATGAAAAGGAAAGGGGGAACTTGAATTAAATGATGGAGGAGGATGCTACACATTCCTAGAGATATAAAGAGAAATTTGGACATGCGTTGTGCATAGAAAAAAAGGAGAACACTGTTCTTCTCCTCCTCTTGATGATGGGCATTGTTGTCTTATTTATTCATGCTGCAAAAAAATAATGGAAGGTGACTTGGATCAGATTCTTAGTAATAACAAGAGAGGTGTGCTAGTTCCTTTGGTGCACATTCTCTCTCAATACTCATGGCACAAGAATACAAAGTCGATCTCCCTCTCTGAACAACAAAAATGAAATTCAAATTACACATAAGTAGAATAGAAAAACGCAAGGTTCAACAAAACTTCATCAATCTTATTAGAGGATTGTATCCCTTCTTAAACAATCAAAACAATCTTCTACAAACAGTAAGTGTCGCTTTATTCTTCTGCATTTTCCTGCGCAATCAGATTGGCAAGAGAAATTTCCCGTAACTATTACTACGCAACTAACTATTCACTAATTAGATATCGTCATTATTTACATAGACTAGTGAATTCTTTATTACAATAAAGCACTGATTGATGCTAACAACGATCAGAAAACTATAAAAGCATTACTTCTCCTTCTCACCTTGATTGCTACGAATGACTTGTACTCTATTGTGCATTTCCTAAGGAAGGTTGACTTCCTTCCTTATTGTTCCATCATTGGTGTATTTTTGGTATGTGATCAGTGGAGGGGAACTCATTATAGATCCTACATAGATTAATTCCTTCATGAAGTGGCTAGTTCCCACTAATGTAACTGAAGTTAGGAGCTTTATTGTTGTAACATGATACCTATAAACTTGTGTAGCATACTTTACATTGGTAGTTGTAGCACTCCACACCATAATAGCTAGTGGTAAGAGTTTCATGTATTTAAAGAACCAGCAAAAAGATTTTGATGAGCTAAAATTAAATATCAGTTAAGAACTAGTTCTAGCATTACCTAAATTGCAAAATCCTTTCGAAGTTGAGATATATGCATGTGGGTATGATATGGGAGTAATTTTGATGCAAGGAGGTAAGCATGTATGTTATCATTTTGAAATGTTCCATTGTGGGGTTTTAACAAACCTACATATGATACAGAGTTTCTTGCCCTAGTTTAAGTTGTTAATAAGTGGAAGCACTATATCATGGAAAAGGAAATCATTATCTACATTGATCACTAGCCATTGTAGTATTTTCAAGACCAATGTAAGATTCAACAAACCAAACATTACAAGTGGATGGCGTTGTTGCAACATTTTGATATATTCATCGACTATGAGAAGGGAAACATTAATAAGTTTGCAAACTTGCTTTCAAGGCCACCCACATCCAAAATTGAATCTTTGGGAACTTTTTTGAACATGGATCCTTTCACCCATGATGTATATAAATATGGAGACACAAAAAGGAGGACTTTAAATAGGTTTTTCAACTGCTAGAAGGCCAAATTCATGTAGAAGGTGACAAAATGGATGAATATCATCTCTAGAATCTGTTTCTCTACACGCTAGACAAGCTATGTGTTCCTAAAGGTGAAATATTGCAACTTATTAGAGAGGCTCACACCTACAAGGTTGCAGGACATTTTGGTGTTGAGAATACAATTGCTATCTTAAAAAGGTATGTGTATTGGCCTCAAATGAAGGAAGATGTATCTTAGTGTATTAGAGGGTGCATGCATTGTTGTACCAACAAACCTAATGATAGGAAGAAAAATCTATGCCATCCTTTAATTGTACCCACTCGAACTTGGGAAATCATTTCCATGGATTTTGTGGGTGGTTTTCCAACTACCAGGAAGGGACATGGCTATTTTCTTGTGGTAGTTGCCAGGTTCAACAAGATGTGAATTATTATGCCTTGTAAAAACACATCAAAGAACAATAACTAGAAAACATATTCTTTGAGTAGTTCTAGGTGCACTTTGGGATACCAAGGAGAATAATCTTAAACATGGATACCAAATTTATTAATTCCTTTTGGAATATAATTTGGGAGAACATGGGCATGAAATTGAATATATCTAGAACATTTCATCCACAAATAGATGGGGGAAAAAAAGTAGTCACCATGGCTTTGGTATAATGTTTTACGGTTTACAATCAAAAGAATCCAAATGCATGGGATGAAAATATGATCTACATTAAACATTCTTATAGAAAATCAATTCATACTTCTACCGAAAAGGACCATTTTAAAACTTTCTTTGGGTACTCTCCACCTTCTCCCTTAGATGTTATCTATGGACAACAAGGAGGACTGAGGGAATACATTACATGAGAATCATTAAAAGTAGAGAATTTTTTTGACAAGATAAGCTACATCTATTGGCAAGTAGAAGAGACATTGTATAAATCACAAGACATATAAAAGGATAGACATGATTAGCATAGAATAGAGAAATCGTTCAAATTGGGAGACAAATTTTGGTGACAACTAAACAAGGAAAGACTATAGGGTACCGATGAGAAGATCAAGTATATTTGTGTTCAAAAACACATGTATTCCAACAAATGATGAACACCTTCAAGAACAGATCATACAACCAGATCAAAGATCAACACACCAATGTTTTTACATTGTAAAACCCCTATAGGGAAACATCCACGGCCCCAACCAACGTGGCCACTTGGAGTAATTTATTATTGCAAAAGAAATTATTATAAGGAGATTTAGAAGAGATTTTCTCATAATTGATAATCAGCGAATGATGCTTAATTCTCTTTAAATAGAGATCATGGACCAATATGTTGTTAAGACACATGACAATGTATCCCTTAAGATCAAGGAAAATACAAGTTGTTGGATCACTCTATGTCGGGAACATATCATGACCATCGTATTTCCTAACTATAAATGAATACTAATGCATACTAATTACTAATATTAAAAAATTACAATTCATTTTAATGTCTATAATATGTAACCTCATAACCATTGACATAAAAGGTACCTAAAACCCCTTAACTCAGATATCATTTAACCCATATAACCCTCATAACCCCTATGTCCTAACCCATATAACTACTAATCCATATAGTTTTTATAAACCCCAACCTCTATAATACATATCCCCAACCTTAATAACCCATATAACGACTAAATCACATGCCCCTTAACTTATATAACCATGGTAGCCCCTGACCCATATAACCCTTATATACCCTAACATCTATAATATTTATTCCATTATACCCTTCACAAGTCATAAACAATAATGTTATAACATTTATAACACCTAGCCTTTATGACACATTATTAGGAAACCTTAACATAAACTACAATTAATATAACCTTAATAACCCCTATAAAAAATAATGGTTAACCTTTCTATACCATAACACATAGAATACAAAACTCCTATAACTTTTAATCCTTATGCCATTAACCAAAAATCACTAATATTTAGAAACCCTCCAAATACTTATCATAATATTTAGAATCCTCATAAAATATTCCATTATACCCTTCACAAGTCATAAACAATAATGTTATAACATTTATAACACCTAGCCTTTATGAAACATTATTAGGAAACCTTAACATAAACTACAATTAATATAACCTTAATAACCCCTATAAAAAATAATGGTTAACCTTTCTATACCATAACACATAGAATACAAAACTCCTATAACTTTTAATCCTTATGCCATTAACCAAAAATCACTAATATTTAGAAACCCTCCAAATACTTATCATAATATTTAGAATCCTCATAAAATATTCCATTATACCCTTCACAAGTCATAAACAATAATGTTATAACATTTATAACACCTAGCCTTTATGAAACATTATTAGGAAACCTTAACATAAACTACAATTAATATAACCTTAATAACCCCTATAAAAAATAATGGTTAACCTTTCTATACCATAACACATAGAATACAAAACTCCTATAACTTTTAATCCTTATGCCATTAACCAAAAATCACTAATATTTAGAAACCCTCCAAATACTTATCATAATATTTAGAATCCTCATAAAATATATAACTAGAAAACCCTAACACATCACCCTTAACCCTAATAACCTATAACCCAACCACATAACCCTAATTCTAAACCCTTAATTCCAAGCACCTATAACTACAAATTATTATAAAACTAGGCCCCCTAACATTGATAGCTGCTAAATCCTATAACCTATAACCTCAATCACACATATATTACCTAAAACTGATAACACATATCCCATATAATAACTAAATTCTAAAACCCCTAACATGTTATCTGTAATCATAATAATTTGTAATGTTGGTAAACATTGATTCATATAAACCCTATAACATTATATCTATAATTTATAAAACACTTAAGCCTCATATCTACTAAACCTTAATACTATAATTCCTTACATTTATATTCTCTATAACTATATTTAACTACCAACCCTTATGCTCTAAATCCTCAAACCTATAACCCCCTACCTCCAAACCCTATTATTCTAAATGCTTAATTAACTAATGTAAGCCATAGATTACTAAACCATATAACCCTCATAACTCCTAACACATATCACTACTAATCTATAACTGCTAACACCTATCACTACTAATCTATAACTATTAACACCTAGTCTATAACCAATCTTACACTCAACAACCAACCCTTATAAAGCCTATTTATTATAACCCTTAACACTATAGTCCCTAATCCCTCTTACACATAACCCATATTATCCTTAATTCATATGAACCCTAATCCCTACCCCAAATTATGATAATACATATGATATGTATAATTCCCATTGTTTCTTATACCTAATAATTGCAACCTCTATCCTCTAAAACACTTCCCCTCTATTCGAAGTAACACCTATAATCCCTTACACTTGATCATGATAGTCCATATCTAATGTAAAACCTAACCATAATACTATAACCATTATAAACCCTAAACATTATGACTTCTAATTCCTAACTCTTATAAACCCTATGAACCCTTAACCTTATAATCCCTATTGTTATAAACACATAAACGTTCCAACCCTTAACATTTATCAACCTTGTATTGTAACAATGAAAACCTCTCCTCGTGACTCTAAAACCTATAACATGAAAACAGGAACCCCTTTAAACCCTTCAACATATAACATTATAACTCTTTAGAACTATATCCCATCATTCATATAAGAACCAATCGTCAATCCTTATAACTCCAAACATCTATACCCCTAGTCCCAAACCATTATAATTCTTGTAAGGATTAATCCATATAACCTATAATATTGAATACTTATAACCTCGAACCTCAAGCGCCTAATCCTTAACCACTCTAACCTTGAATTCTTATAAATGACAATGCCTATAATGTGTATACAATTTAAATCCTTACCCATACATCACCTTATAATATTCCCCATGCCTTATATTATTTATAACTCTTAGGCCCTTCCATCCCTCAACCAACTCACATGTTAATTATGGTGGTGACAACGATGAAGATGACAACGATGATGATGACAATGACGATGATGATGGAAATGGCAATGACGACAACTACAATGTTAATGGAAATGATGAAGATGACAATGAAGATGATGATGAGTATCAATAGGATACTCACAATGTTAATTATGGTGGTGGAAATGATAATGAGGATGATGATCATGACGATATGATTGTTATCATGACAATGGAAATGATGATGATGATGACTTTGAAAATGAAGATGACAAAGATGATGGTGACAATGAGGATGATGACAATGTCAAACAACGATGAAGATGATGATGTTGATGGTTGTTGTGCCTTCTCAAGCATAGGTTCATAATGAAAATCATCAAAGTTTTCCTTATCGATAGGAGCGAAGATGTCATGGATCAATCTATTTGTGGATTCATCTGTCTCAATAGTATTATTGGTGTCATATTCATCCATAGGATTGAATTGATCTTCAATATCCATATCATCTTCCACATATTGTACAATAGTATTTCTACTACTACAAGGCACATATTTACTTGATGAAAAACACCTAGGAGGATTTATCTTTATAATTAAAAACAATTAATAACATTAGTGTATATAAAAAAATATTAAAACAAAAGAAATTTTTATAAATACAATCAATACAAAGACATATATAATGACTAACTTACCATGGGATGATATGTATACCTCTCTTCACAATGCCAATGTCTCCAACAATGTCTTTCAACTGTTTTTCTTACAAGTATTCTTCTATTAAATCCCCTACATTGATTACATTTTCCATCATCCTTTTCCTCTAATGTCGCCCTTAACCTAGCAAGCATCCTTTCACTCTATTTAGGTGTAATCCTTGGAATTGATATTTTCTATATTTACAACAAAATCCACTGAAGAAATATAAGTACAATATATGAATACATTCTTATGGTACAAATCTCATCGTATATTGACCCCATATGCACTAGAGAATTAAGCCATTATCGTCATAGATTTATTAAAGGTTTATAAAAGTATTCAAAAATTAATCAAGAAATCAAAACGATATATTTTTACCACATAAGTTCCAAAGCTTCACTATGAGCAATTAATAAAATCAAACAATAAAAGAGAAATAGACCAAGAAAAATTAAATTGAATTATGTAGACATGTGCATACATATTTCCTAGGAAAAAATTTATGTTCCCAAATGAAACACAGTCCAAGGGTTAGAGATACAATGTGGGTATTTAAAAGGAGACAAAGAAATATTAAAAATTTGTAACCTTCAAAGTACAAAATCTGAGCTATGTAGATAAAAAAATGGATCTGAGGCAAGTAGCGAATAGAAAAAAGACTAATAATTCATGCAATGAACAATGATCAGAAAAAGATTTTACAATCGTCGCACCTACAACAAAATAGTCAAAATAATTAACCATCGTCGGTTGTCCAATGAACGTTCACTATGTCAAATTTGACCAAGTAAGTGATCGTTAAACTATTTTCAAATGGGTAGTTGGCATTACCTAAATGTGTTGATCAATTGACGAACTATCATCTCGAGATCAATGAATGTAGAACTTCATTACAAGTACAACGTACATAAGGGCGCCCAAATTTTTTTTACCACAATTTCAATCATTATGTTGTAGTTTGTGGTGGTATTTTTAATTGTATCCTTATCATCATAAGGTTTTGTCAAATTTTGACCCCATATGTAGTAATGACTAAAATGAGAGAAGTTGTGGCCTAGGCGATTGTGGTAACACTTTTGATGTTTCACTCATATTTGTACCTTGTACAGGATTTTCACTAAGGTGCAATATTGTGTGATAGCACATATTATAGTCATTTTTGGAAGAACATTGTGCTTTTCATCCTTCTCTTGTGTTCATGGGATAGAGGTTCTCCCTTATGTGTTGGAGCCAAATTTGGTCATATTGTTTCCAATTTGACTATGCCCTTAGTTATCTTTGATTCAAGTCTAAAATTCATGGACCAAATGGATGTTATATAATTTAGAAGAGCATTTTGAATGCATGGCGAATATATCTAGTGTCATGGAAGTTCCTTACTCTTTGTGACCTCTAAATTTCACTACAATGAACATCATGAACCTTTTGGTATTGCAAAGGAAAAAGATTAATGCTTTGGAAGCAGAGTACAACATGCTATAGAACTTGGAAATCAACCTTAGTAAAGACTCTCACTCCTCAAACTCAAGAAAAAACATGTCAGTCAACTCCATTCAAGCATATTTCAAAGAGGAGGAAACATTACACCAACTAAAACATGCCATGGATATTGTTAGGATATTTAGACACTTAGGATTTAGTTAAGATCTACTTTGTATAATGTGTCGTTAGGTAAAAGTGTGTTTCTTTAGTATGCATTAGTATGCATTTTTAGTTAGGAAATCTGATGGTTACGATATGTTCCCAACATAGAGTGATCTGACGGTTCATATTATCCTCAATCTTAACAACCATTGATCTGTGGCTTACCACTCGATTGGTCCATGATCTCTATTTAAAGATCATGGAGGGTCATTTTCTGATGATCAATTGTGAGAAATGCTCTTGTAAAATCTCTCTGTAATCTTTTTCTTTTACATTAATAAACTGCTCCAAGTGGTCGCGTTGGTTGCAGCCATGGATGTTTCCCCGTAGGGGTTTTACCACGTGAAAAAATTGGTGTTTTGATATTTTATTTGTTTGTGTGAGTGGTTATTTAAGGTCTTCATCCTTTGTTGGAATACATATGTTGTCGAACATGGTATCAGATCATGTTTGAATACTTTCTCCTGTTGTAGATCGAGATCATGAAGCCGAGTTACATCATCTCCATTTTCTATCATTTCCATACATTTATGGGCTAAGAAGACTATTTCATTTCATCCGGAGTGTTTGTTTCAGTCAGGAACACTTTTTTTTTCACTCAAAAAGGTTTATGCTTGCCTAAGATACGACCACTTCAGTCAGATCCAGAGGTATAAAGCCTGAATACGCATTTTTTAAATTTTTGCAAAGTATTATTTTGGTTTTATTTTGGTTTTATATTATTTATTTCCTCGTTGCTGCTCTTTTATATATGCATATGCTCTTTTCCCCACACCGTGTTTGATCTTGGAAAATCATAAACAAATTGGAAAAGGTGCATCTTCTAGGTAAGCTAATAGAGATCTAACCCTTGTTGTCATCGAGAAGCGAACTTTTTTTCTTGTGTGAAAAGATTTTTTTTTTAGCACACCCTCCAAGGCCATCTTCAACAACAACAACACCCCCAACAACAACAACAACAAGACCCCCAATCATCTTTCTAAACAATACAATATGTTTTGCTAGACCATTTGGTTAAAAGTTTCCTTATTAAGTAAGAGGTCTTGAGTTCAAGTCTCTATTTTTGTTACTTTTTTTTCAAAAAGTTCATGTTCAAATTGTAAAGTGTATTTCACTTCAAGTATAAAAGTTAATCACTATAAGTAGCTTTAATATTTTATTTTAGAGTTATTTATTTTTCATCAAGTTTTTCTTTTATAAAGTAACTTCATTGTAAAAGTGATCCCCACTTCTCTTTATAAAAGTGGGTCACTTCATAAAGAATCTTACACCACCACATGGTCCTTTGGTTATCGTTTATGCATTTTTTTTAAAAGGGCATAACTCTCACATCCGAAGTCCATTTTCAGTGGTGTTTTTTTTAAAACTACCTAATTTTTTGAGATCTTTCCATCCAGATCATCAGTTTCAATTTTTAAATCCATATTATCTACATATTTAATATGAATTCTACAAGTAATCTCTTGCTTACCAGCATGAACCACTTCCAATGGAAATCCCATATGGAAGATTTATTAAGAAGTAAAGGTTTGTACCGTATTACCTTGGGAAAGGAAACAACACCCATTGATGCTAATAAGAAAGTCAAATGGGATAATAGGAATGACAAAGCACGTGGAATAATTGGAAGGTCCATCTCTCTTGATTTAAGGTTCCAACTTCAATCAATTGATAAACCCAAGGAAGCTTGGGAAAATATTGAATATGTGCTTGGTAAACACAATATTATTCAAGCACAACAACTGTAAAATCAAGTACTAACTTTAAGTCCAAATGGTTTTTCTTGGATTGAAGACTATATATATAAGTTTAAAACACTGAGAACTTTATGTGAAGAATGTAATATAAAGATAGAAGAATATCGTTGCATCTATCTTATTCTTTCAAAGCTAGGTTACAGTGCATATTTTGTGTTTGTATCTACCTTTTATGCCATGAAAGAGGCTCTAGGGACAACTCATAAAAAACCTAGTCTTGAGAAATTTTGTGATTCTTTGATTAGAGAGAAAGATAAGTTTGTACAACTTGGATTGATCAGCACTCCAACAAAGCCTTAGTCATCCTTCAAAAAGATAAGCCCAAGAATCCCAAGAAGCAACATCCTCTCCATAGCAACAAGCAATATAAGGGTAAGAAGACTAACAGACATTGCAAATTTTGTGATAAATATGGTCATGATGAGTCCAAATGTTTCAAGAAGATGGAAGATTTAGAAGCAGCGATGAGTAAGCACAACATCATTATTGATTCTACTTGTTCTTCGTCTTCTTCTTATGGACATGCACTTTCTACTTTTGGTTTCTCCTTCAATACAACTTCTACTTCTTCTTCTGATTAGTGGCTTATTCATTCTGGAGAATATTATCATATGGATAAGGATAGAGACATATTTTCTTCTCTAAATGAATGTAACACCAATAAAATATTTTTTGGTGCTGATAGATCTCTTAGTGTTGAAGGATCTAGAATAGTTCAAGTAGAAAATGGTTATTTCAATGATGTACTATGTGTTCCAAGTCTTTCTTGTAACCTTGTATCAATATATCAAATCACTCATTCAGGTGAAGGTAAAAGCATAGATTTTTCACCTCACCAAGTTGTAATAAAGGATATTAAAGATCCTAATCATGTTCTTACAACAATAATTGTTGATGATATTACCAGGTTGTACAATTTTGACAACTTTGGGTCATCATCTTTTTCATCAATTTTTGTTGCTCATAGTGATGACTTGAGAAAACTTTGGCATGAGAGGTTTGGTCATATAAACTAACACTCATTGCAACAACTGTGTAATCAATAGATGGTGACTAGTCTTCCTCTTGTTTCATGTAGAGATGGTGTTTGTGTCAGTTGTCTTCTTGGAAAACATCATCAAGACAGTTTTGACAAACATGCCGCTTGACATGCCTCCGACCCTTTGCAGCTTGTTCACAGTGATTTGTGTGGTCCATTTTCTTCTCCTTATTTTTTTGGGTGAAATTATTTCTTAAATTTCATTGATGACTTTTCCAGACGTACTTTGGTTTACTTCTTAAAACTTAAGAGAGAATTTTTTGACAAGTTTTTGGCCTACAAGGCCCTTGTAGAAAAGCAATCTAGACATCAAATTCAAAAGTTAAGAATAGATAATGGAGGTGAATATGTGAACAATAATTTTACAAGTTACTGCACTACACAGGGTATCCAAATACAATACACTATTCCATATACACCACAACAAAATGGTGTTGCTGAGAGAAAGAACCACACATTAAAAGAAATGGCTAATTGTATGATCCAATCTAAGGGATTAAGTCTAAAGTATTGGGTGGAAGCAATAAACTGTGAAAATTACATAGTAAATTACATTCCCATAAAGGCTCTTAAAAATATAACACCGGAAGAATATTGGACTAAAATTAAACCAGATGTAAGTCACTTATGTGTATTTGGCATTATAGCATGGGCTCATATTCCTGATGAGAAAAGGAAAGCATTGCAGCCTAAAAGTGAGAAGTGTATATTTGTTGGTTATTCTAAAGATGTCAAAGGTTATAGAACTCTTCAACCACATTGGAATGAAATTATTATGATAATAGACATTAAATTTGATCAAAATCTCTTGTCTTGTGAGCCTAATTCGACGATTGTGCCTTCTTCGACTTGTGAGCCATCTTCGGCATGTGTGCCTTATTTTGTTCCTATTTTGGTTTCTTCTTCATATGATGACAGTAGGATGAAAATCCACCTCGTCCTACTCACCTTCATCTAGATGATTCCTTTGAACCTGAACCAGCACCAGCTCCACTTCTTCTTATATGGGTTCATTCAACATGAGAAGCAACTCATGATCTTGTCATTGATCCGTCATATTAGCATCAGACACATTCACAATTCCAGCGAGTCTCTTCTATTTTGGCTCAAGTTTCAGAGACTCGTGATCCAAATACATTTGCAGAAGCTTCAGGTCATCCAGATTGGGATACCACAATGAATGAAGAGTATTGTTCTTTAATGGCCAACGATACTTGGGATCTTGTACCTCTTCCAAAAGGAATAAAAATTGTTAGATGTAAATGGGTCTACATAACTAAGTATGCATCAGATGGAAGTGTTGAAAGACACAAAGCTCGGCTAGGTGTCAAAGGATTTTCCCAAGTCGAAGAAATTGACTATAATGAAACATTTTCTTATGTATCCAAAATAAATAACATTTGCCTTGTTCTTTCCCTTGTTGCCTCACATAAATGGGAGGTCCATCAGATGGATGTTAAATCCGCCTTCTTGCACAAATATTTGCAAGAATAAATATACATGGAACAACCTCTTGGATATGTCCAGAATGACTCTAGCCTTGTTTCTGTCCTTAAGAAATATCTTTATGGTCGTAAGCAAGCTCCCCGATCTTGGTATGCCAAAATGGACAACTTTCTTATTTACACTAGATTCTATAGATGCCATTCTAATCCTAATGTCTATACCAAGAAAGTAGGAAGCCATCTCATAATCCTTGTCCTTTATGTTTATGACCTTATCCTTACTGGTAGTGACTCAAAACTTTTAAACCATGTGAAAACCAGCCTT
>JASDQU010754412.1:0-21246 GCA_032191745.1 Picea mariana | reverse complement strand
GAATTTTGGCTTATTCTAGAGAACGAACTTGTAGAGCATGCCCCGCACAGAATATTTGTTGTATGGATCTAAAACTTTTACACATAATACTAAAGAATATAATATAACCAATACATTTGGTCTTACTTAATTTGGATCTGTTATGAAGAAGTTATGACGTGTTTAACTGAAACACCTATTTTAGATTAGTTTCAAGACTAGCCACAAACCTTATTTTCCACGGAGTGTAACTCCAAACATACAACGACCCATAAGATGAAATTTGTACCAAACCTACTTGGATATGTTTTCTCAATGGCGTATCAATTTCAAATTATTAATCATTCTATAAAAAAGGTTATTGTGAAAATGGTGAGATGAACTATAAATAACATCTTAGAAAGCATCATCAAAAGAATTTATCCTCCCTTGAATTTCAGCCTTCTTTACTTCACCTTTTCTCTGAAATTCGTTTTAGATATCCTTTGGTTACCTCAGTCACCTGTAGATATTCAATATTCTCAAGTGTGATATAAAATGAGAGAGCCTTGCCTCTTATTTATACTTTCATGTAGCTTCCTCGAGGGGTTACCTTTTAACCATCTTAACCCACTTTCCTTATTTTAGGGTTAAACAACTTCTAACCACTTGTCCAATTAGTAATTTATCCATTAAATTTATTATTTAAATAATTTATTTTGTATCCACTTTGACTTATAGTACACTCATCACTTCAATTTACCTCAAGGGGTTACCTTCTAATCATCTTAAACCACTTTCCTTATTTTAGGGGTAACCCACTTCTAACCACTTATCAACTTAGTAATTTCTCCCTTAACTTTATTATTTAAATAATTTATTTTGTATTCACTTTGAATTATAGTACACTCATCACGTCACTTTATTATTTACCTTCTAAAAATATCTTAAACCACTTTGACTACTTTGACCTTTTGGGGCTTCTAGATGACTCATGAGGGTTCTCCAACTTCACATGGCCATAACTCTAAACATGAGGAGCTATGTGACGTTCCACATACCACTAGAAATGGTATGAAATTTACTATCCATATAGAAGAGTATTACCTAAAAATATATCAAAATGCATACCATTATCCATCAAACAAACTTGGTTCCATTACCCAAACCTGGGTTCTCCAACTTCTCATGGCCACAATTCTCTAACCGTAAGGAGTTATGTGACGTTCCACATACCAACACAAATGGAATGACATGTACTGTCCATATAGAATAGTATTACCTTCAAATATATTAAAACTCATACCATTATACATGAAACAACCTTGGGAACGTTACGCAAACCTTTGTGCTACCGAAATTCGCTATTGTACTTTCTCCAAGGGTTGACATCAATCACTAAGGGCTGACATCAATCTACAATATCAATCTCTAATGGTTGAATTCAATGAAAATTATTGGCCCTCGACCATGTTTTGTGGAAATGTTGGTCGTGTTTGACCATTTTTGAGACTTTGACAGGCTAGTTGAAGACGGAGTGCCCAAGCCAAGCGAAGATCGCGGGATCTTGCCCTTTTGTGGGATTTTTTGGGTTTTAGGGTTTATGTAATGGGTATGGGATTTCATCCCATGGGTTTTCCCATGTTTAGGCCCCTTTTGTAATGTATAAATAAGTAGCTAGGCGATGTAAGAAAGAGACCTAGTAGGCTGATATCTTAGTGATAATGTTAGCTATGTGCAAGAAGATGTGTTAAGGCTTGTAGAGCTAAGTGCAAGTGTTTTGTAAGTTCTTTGTGTACAAACTGTGTAAAGGCTCTATGCTTGGACCTAACTCGGGGAAGGAGGATCTGGTGAGGTGTGCGTAGATCTCTTGTCCTATGTGGAGTTGACTTTGTGGCTCTGTGCATGTAAGAAGATTGAAGGAGACTAATAAGGAAGAGAAGAAGAGTTGGTGGACATATCCCCACACTGGGGTGAATCACGTATATCCTGTGTTATTGTTATTTTTGCAATGTTGTTTATGTTTGTTATGTATTTATATGCTTAGTGCATTGATCTTGATGTGTAATAGATAGATCTACTGATGTTTAGCACTTTAGGTATGAATGAATGTTACATATGCTCAGATTTTATGCACTGAATGGTTAGATTTACTTAGATCTTGATTAATACTATGTTGTTCTGTAACAAGGGTTTAACCTATGATGTGAGTAAGGGTTAAAAGACTAATGAATGTTAATTGCTAAGTGCTCTATTAAGTATTGTGATGACAGATCTGTGTCCCAGCTAGGTTGTAGACACTTGAATCCTGCAATCCCCCCTGTCTCTACTTTGGGTGAGACTTCATCTTCTTCACAGGTGTTTCCAAAAGGGTCGATAGTTAGGTTTTTGTTGGTGCGATGTTGAATAATTGAACCTTGGGTCTGCCCCTATGCCAACAAATGGTTCCTTTGCCGAGACCTGAAACTTTGATTGTTGGGAACTGAAGAAAAGAGGAAGCTTTGTGCATAGATCTATTGTTGTAGTGCATAGTATTCTACATGACTTGCAAAGCTCCGTGATAAGAGAAGGAAGGACGATCTGGAGAAAGAGATAATATCTTAAAACTTTGTGCTCTGGTAAAAGTAAGAAAAGTGGAAATTTTTGCTTCGAAAGTATGGATCTAGGTATGTTTGATAGATTTGGTGCTAGTCTTAAAAATAGGGCACAACTAGAAGAAAGAAGATTTTATATGAATAGATCTGATAGAGATAGTGGAAGATATGTCATTCCTAGTCATAGAAATATTTTTTGGACTAACAAGTGGATGCAAGACCCTAGAATTTTTTTTTGCAGGTTGCAGGTCCATCATTGTGATCCCAATGCATAGTACAAGAAAGGTTGGGGATCATTTAAGAGAAAGAGGGGATTAACACTTTGTTATAGTTGCAGAAGACTGAGACATATCTCTAAGGAATGCCCTGGTAGAGGTCCCATTTTTCTTTGTTGTAAAGCTATTGATCATGAGGTTTTGGATTTCCCTAGAATGATTGCTAAAGTTGAGAAGATGAAATTGAGACATAAAACCATGAAGAAGGTCAAGAAACTAAGGATATGTTAGAGAATTAGACAAAATCAAAGACTGTTATTACAGCTGAAAGAAACACTGAATGATCATAGAGACATTAGTTTACCAGAGATCTTAAAAAAATAGCAGTGCTAACACAGAATGTGTCTTGGATGAAGAAACATAGGTGAACATTATGCCAGAAATTACTTGGGAAATTTTGGGAAAGCTTGCTATGATTCCTTCATTAGGAGGGATAGGCTTGTTTAAAGGAAAGATGATAACCCTATGTGGAATAATTACTCATGTAACTATGATTTCCCGTGGAACATCAACTGAAGAAGACTTTGAGGTCATTAATTTTGTTGAGAAAATCGCTCCTTTTGCAATTTTTTTAGGAAACACCTGGATTGAGAAAGATCACATCCGAAGGAAAGAAGAAGAGGAATCCATAAAACAGAAAAGGAAAGAATTAAGGGACTTCATAGCCGAGAAAATAGAGAGACTAGTACAAGAACAAGAGGACAATTTGAAGCAACTGAAGACCAGAGAATTAGCTGTCGAAGTTGAAAGAACACAAGAAGAATTAAAGAACCTATCCATGAAGGAGAAAAGAGAACCTACCCCAGAAGTAGTAAGAGAAGAGATATTGCATGAAAATTTTTTGAGAGAACATCAGCAATGCAAAGTTACTATTCTACGAGAAGATAAGAGTATGAATGGAAATAGGAATCCAAAAACTCAGATCACAGGGAAGAACGTCAAAAATCTCAGTAAGAATAAAGTTAAGTTAGAAAGACTACAGGAGGTTCTAGTGAAGACTTCGTAGGAAGCAGGCTTGCTAAAATTGAACATCGTCGGAATAGAAGAACAATGCAGAAGAGAACTTCAACTTGACAAAGCTATATGGCCGTTGGAGGTGTCCCAATCATTAGAATGATGCTCCAGAATGGTTAGAAACACAGTTATTGTGGAAAATATCTCCATCAGACCATTGAGACCATGCCATAATGGATGGAATCGTATTGATTGAGGCTTTTCGATTCATTGGAGGAACCCGTTACGACATTGTTTATTTAATCCGTCAAATGCCTCACTGAGGACACTTTCGCAAATTGTGACTATCCAAGATAACAAGAGAACTAATTTCTATCGCGCTGTGTGTTTGAGATCTCGCCACCCATTTTTCTTACCTTGAGCACCTGTTCGCCTACCCGCAATAATTGACCGTGAGCGTGTATGTCAAGGGAACCTAGCGTAGTAGAGAAGTGTGTGGAAGATATTTTGATAGACCTTATGGTTGAGAAGGTAATGTACGAAGGAGCACACGCCTCATTAATGGCCGGATTGGAAGCATCTCCCTCGATTTCACATCAATCTAGTCGATCTGGGCCATCCCAAACCACGACAAAGAAGAGAAGCAAGCAGCACGACGATGTGGTGAACGCAAAGCTCATCCTATTGGTAGCAGATGCTTTGGAGGATATTTTGCATCGAAACGAAGAAAAGAAGGAAACAATGTATGACATAATCAAGGTAGAGTTGAAGGGGCTACAACAAGCTCTCTATTCAAGCCATGCAGTGTCTACGACACCATCATCATCATAAGATGTAGAGTTGGGGGTTGATCCCACCCAACTACATAGAATAGAATATGCAACAAAGGCTCACCTTCAACGTGTAGAGGAAGAAAAAGAGCTAGCCACAGAGGCCTTGAATCAAGCAAAGGAGGAATCCCTAGAGCAACGTCGGGTTGCACAGTAAGAGAAAGATGACCTCCGATCGAAGTTTGAAAAGGATAGAGAGTCGATCCAGAAAGAAAAATAATAGCTTCTCGCGGAGCATATTGGGGTTAGAGAAGCAGTAACTAGAGCACTTCACTTTGTCCCAGAATTGGCCCAGATGGAAGAAGAGACAGTTGAAAGCCAAGTGGGGAAGCTCACTGAAGCCATTTAGCAACTTCAAGCAAGAGTAGTAGAGTTATAACTACAAGCAGTGTCGAGCACTCCGCAAGAAGTGCGATATCAAAGGGAAGAAACTTCTAGGAGAACAATATAAAAAATCAGGGCATTAGCCTCAAAATGCAAGTAATTAAGTAACCAAAGTGCACAGAATTATGTGTGCCTTGCATAAGACCCAAAGCTGAGGAAATTCGAGGCACAACTCTAGGAGGTGAAGCAAAAGGCATCGACAGTGCAAGCGCAGCTAAATAATCTTACAACTGTTGAGAATATGAAGAGATCGTAGGAGAAACACACAGTTCAACAACAAGTCACTTCTATCTAGAGCATAGTGATGGAAGTGAAACATCGACTCCAGCTAGTGCAAGATGAAGCCTGCACCCTATTTGAATAGATCGAGGGACAAGGATCACAGCTAGAGCAAGTGGTCACAGCAGTGGAACAACACTTAGAAGGGCCTGTCACCGAGAAATTCATTCAGGAGTTCGTCGAGTAGGAGGCTCTGGAAAAGCAGCAAGTCGATGCATCTCGAGCTAAGATCGAGGCCTTCAAAGAAGTGTTGCCCAAATTAGAGTGACTCGGGATGAGTCATAGGTGAGTTTTGGGGGCCTGTTGGCCCTCAACCAAGTTTTGTGGAAACATTGTTCATTTTTTACCATTTTTGGGACTTCGACAAGGTGGTTGAAGACAGAGCACCTAGGTGAAGCGGATATCATGGGATCTCGCCCTTTTTGTGGGATTTTTTGGTTTTAGGGTTTATGTAACGGGTATGGGATGTCGGCCCATGGGTTTTCCCATGTTTAGGCCCCTTTTGTAATTTATAAATAAGTAGCTAGGTGATGTAAGAAAGAGACCTAGTAGGCCAATGTTTTAGTGCTAATGTTAGCTATGTGAAAGAAGATGTGTTAAGGCTTGCAGAGCTAAGTGCAAGTGTTTTGTAATTTCTTTGTGCACATAATGTGTAAAGTCTCTGTTCTTGGACCTAACTCGGGGAAGAAGGATCTGGCGAGGTGCATGTATATCTTTGTCTTATGCGGAGTTGGATTTGTGGCTCTGTGCATGTAAGAAGATTGAAGGAGACTAATAAAGAAGAAGAAGAGTTGGTGGACATAGCCCCACACTGGGGTGAACCATGCATATCTTGTGTCGATGTGCTTTGTGCTATGTTGTTTATGATATTTATGTATTTAATTGCTTAAATACATTGATTCTCAAGTTCTTTATGTATGAATGAATGCTAGATCTTCTCTGATGTTGTGTGCTAATGGTTAGATATGATTAGGTCTTGAATAATACTGCATTGTTCAGTAGCAAGGGTTTAACCTATGATGTGAATAAGGGCTAAAAGACTAATGAATGTTAATTGCTAAGTGCTTTGTTAAGTATTGTGATCACAGATATTCTTCCCAGCTAGGTTGTAGACACTTGAGTCCTGCAACCCCCCTGCCTCTACCTCAACCGAGACTTCATCTGCTTCGCAGGTGTTTTTGAAAGGGAAGGTAGTTAGGGTTTTGTTGGTGTGATGTTGAAGCATTGAACCCTGGGTCTTCCCTTGTGTCAAAAACAACCAACAATCGATACCAATTGTCCATCAACCTAAGCCAACTGTCTGACAATATCCCCCTTTGGCATTGATGGCAACACCAACATTGGTGGCAACACTTAGTCATGATAACATTCATGCTTATTCTCCTCTCCAATGTTTCTATCTCTCCCCCTTTGACATCAATGGAAAAGGGTATCTCCCTTTGGGTTTTCTCCCCCTAACTGAACTCTCCTTGGGGTTTCTCCCCCTTTCTACATGCTTTTGATTTTTCTTTGTGTTTATAAGCCTCTGATTACTCTCTCTCCCTTCACATGAATAATATCCCCCCCTTTGATAAAGGGTATCGATCTGAAGTCATATTGCTCATTCTTCCATTATGACAATCGCTCCCCTTGGAAACATGCCTCTATTCTCTCTCTCCAAGAATTTACCTTTGCATCTGATAAATCTCTCCTCATTTGTCATCAATGGAAAAGGTATCTTTCCATCTAGGGATGCTCCCCCTAACATAACTCTTCTTGAAACTGATATCCCAACCCGAATTGTCCTATTTATGGTGCTTCCTCATGTACATATAAGACATATAAGATAAGTATTCAAAAGCATTCATTTTGGAGTAGAAATTACTCCTAGTCTCTGGCGAAGATACTCAAAAGATTCCCATGGAAGCAGTTTTGTAAAGATTTCTGGCACTTTTTCTTTTTTACCCACATATTCAACTTTGATGTTCTTCTTTGTAACCTGTTCCCGTAGTAAGTGATACTTGATTGGAATGTCCTTCGTCTTGGAGTGCATCACCGGGTTCTTTAAGATATTGATGGCACTTGCATTATCACAATAGATTGGAATGGGCTCAACATACTCAACCTGTGTATCTGTCATAGTTTGTTTCATCCATAGAACCTATGTACAACATGTTTCCATTGCAATATACTCCGCCTTGGCTGTAGATAAAGACATTGATGATTGTTTCTTTCTTACCCATAATACTAAATGTTGTTCCCGATTTTATACTTTAAGGATCTAAAGTATATTGTCAAGGCATATGAAAAGATAGAGGAAGTTGAGAATAAAAAAAAAATCAATTTTAAAAAGGTGAAGACTATAGTTGGTTTCTCAACTGTCTTTATCGAAATTCCCAATTTTCCTGAATATTGATATCTCTCTCAATTGTTGACCATGAACGTTCTAACTCAACCTGGTTATTTGTTGTTTGCAATATAGTGTTAAATAAATTTAGAGCAATGCTAGTTTGATCTGAAAGGTCGGGTTTGATGTGAGGCTGCCTTGAAACTGGTACTGTCACGAAGGATAAAGGTAAAGGAGATACAATTATGTGTTTTCTTTTTAGGCTTTGTTATCTCTACTTCACAATGTAAAGAGAATGATTTTAAAACATGAATTAATAGGATGACTAAGTTAAAGGTCGTTTCTTGTATCTAAGTTAAATTTAAAGGAAAGGAAACGTGCATGATATGAGGAAAAACATAAAGCTATTAACAAGGCGAGGCATCAATTGAAGATGAATCTTAGGTTGTAACATAAGACTATGAAAACAACAAAAATATTAATGAAGCATATGATATTGAAATCTAAACATTCACAGGTCTTGTATCTGTTGATAACCGATACAGAGGAAAAATTGTAAATGAATTAAATAACAATAATAATAATTTCCACAGTAGAGGTTGTACTAAATTGTAGCTAAGCATTCATCAATTAGATATATGAAAGAAAAATGAAAAGGCAGGGGAACACATAACTCAGACTTGAAAAAATCTGGAATATTTAGTCTTCATTTGTATTAATTCAGAGTCTCTTGAAAATTACTTTGTCACAATGCCTTTTGTAGAGAAAAAAGACAGTTTTCAGTCTTCTATCCTTGTATTTATACAAGGTCATCAATACTTGATGGTTAGCAATCTCCTACTTTTTAGGAGAAAAATAGTTACAAAACTGCAACCTTAATCGTTGCATGATTAACCTTTGTTTGTATATCATTTCAATAGTATAAGATTTCAAACGATACTTCATTGTTTAGTTGAAGTCTCTCCCTCCTTTGATCCTACACATTCAATACATTTCTCCAGCAAAATAAACAAAATTTATAGGAGGTGTAGGAATATCCTTAGCTTCAAACAAATAAAACTTTCTTTGGATCTTTGGAAACTTATCTTCAAAACCTTTATAGACAAACCTGATCACTTGCAACTTTAAATTGAGTTGTACCAGCCATTTGTCTATTAGGTTGGCATCGATTTCCTTCAACTATGAAATTTCTGCCTGAATCTCCTTCAAGCTCTCTTTGCAGTTCAACTGTTGTTTCACAATGTTTATTTTCCCTAGTGTCTTAGAGAAATCATTTCTTTCAATACCTAACGCCTTCTTATGCAAAGAATCAAATATTTCCTCACAGTCATCTTTGATTTATTTGACTATCTTCTTGTTTTCGGATATGTTTGTTTCCCATACCTTGAGAATGATGTCTCCTCTTATTTGTTCTATGACAGAAAGCTTTAGATTTCTCGACATCTATCTGTTTCCTGAACATGCAACTACTTTATGGAAGGTATTCCTTACCACTTTAGCTTCCTTTTCCTGTAAAATAATATTATCAAGGGATTTTCTTACCTCTTGAAAGTAATTCTGGATGATCTCTATTTTGGAGATCAATTTCTGCTACTCAGCTTCTATCTTTGTATGTGCTTCTAGCGAGAGGGTCTAGAAAGACTTTAAGTCTACAAGCCAGCCTTCTGTCAAATTTAACTTAGCATGTAGCTACTTTACAAGCTCCTTTTGCTAAGTAACATACACCTGACTTGCTTGTATCTTCTAGTGCATTTCATCTAGGCTTGATTTGAGTGATTGAATTTCTTGCCTTTCAATAGCTCTAGCTTGCTCCAATATTTTATTCACCTCTTCTATAATGTTTTTCTCAGCATTCTTTATTTGGTCTTGAAATTGAGATATTGTGTGGTTACTCTTCTTTATCCTTGTTCTCATGTTTTCCATAGTAAAAAGGTTTGTTGTTTCCATGGATCCCATGGAGCCTGCTACCTCTGTAGTGAAATCATCTTCTTCCAAATTCTATCCATCTACCAAAACCCTATGATTCTTCACCATACCCCCCTCTCTCATATACATCTTTTGTTTTAGAACATCCTTCCTCTTTTTTCTGAAAAAATAATCAAAAGGAGGGATATCATCTCTAGAGATAGGGGTGAGATCACTCACATATATGGCTCCCATCTGTGGGAGTCCAAAGGTGGACTGTAAAGGAGTTAATGAAGCTATGGGGCTTCCTATCTCTATAGATATTATTTCTCCTATGACCTTAGGTATATTGACATCAACAACAGATAATGAAGGGGGAGTGGACATACTGGACTCGGGAGGTGTCCCAGACCTCCTCTCTATTTTCGTCTCTGGTTTTTCTATCTGTAAGGACTCTTAATTTTGCAAAGACCTTTCAGTCTCCTGTGGAATTTCCTCGGGATTGAATTTATCCTATGCTTCTTTTTCGAATCCTGGAGGAGTATCCTCTTGTTCTTGAGGAAGGCTGATTGCTTCTCCTTGCAGTACTTTGGGTAGACCACTCCGTCTATGCTTCTGAAAGGTCTGAAAACTAGCTTGCAAGTCGGACGACGGTGTTTGTACCCTCTCTAACACCTTCTCATAGGTCCTATTCCCTTTGAACATGCCATCACAAGGGGGCTTCTCATGTTCATAAGCCTTCATATTATAGTGGACCATGTGATTTCCCACTAACTGGTAAGGGTTGTGTTTCCTATGTTTGAGGTCTACCAACTTGACCTCCTCCAGCACTACCGCTTCAACTTTGGAATGACCCAAGTTGAGTAGTGAAAACTTCCCAATCTGAACGGGAAAAACTGGCCAATACTTCTTTTGATCCATCTTTAGTTCTATCCCAATTCCACCTGTTACTATTTGATGAGCTACCTCCCTACACACCAGTCTGCCAGGGAGGAGTTTTGGGAGTGCATGTGAAGGGATTGAACATCCAAAAACTTTGATGTAGGAGAAATTCTCCTCTATAAACCAGTCAACAACTGCTTTGAGGCTTCCTATGACCAACTCCGAAATGTGGGGAGGTGCACAGCCATACAACATCTGATGTAGTGGTATAACCACAAAATGACAGATTTCATAGAATGAGTTTTTGGCATTTTCTTCCCAAAGGTTAGAATGATATTCATGAATAGGTTTCGGGTAAGTCAGATTTCAACTCCAATTCATCAAAGGGGAAGGAGTTGTGAAGCATATAGAATCCATGATTTATGCAAACATATAAAAGGATATTGGTCGGCCTTTGGATCTTACAGTATGATATTCCATGACCTCCTTCGCTATGTTATCGGATAAAATCTTATGCCAATTGAAGTTGTAACCTTCTGATGCCCCATGTAAAAGAGGTACCCATTCTGCAGGGAAATGGGTAGGACTTTTCCTCCCGAAAAGTCTACATAACATCATCACCACATAGACCATATACTCATTTAATGAGGCTGTGGCATAAATACCATGGGTGTCAGCCTTGAATTTTGTTGCGTGTCTCCACCAGTATTTGATTATGCCAGGATACATTTGGTCTAACTCAAAACATTCTTTCCTTTTAAACTCACTCACGAAATATTTATTATAAATATACTTGGGACTGGGAGATAGTTTATACATTACTTGTATATGTTCTGGTCTAAAAGAACCAATGACGACCCCTCAGCTGTCTAGAATGCTTCTCGTCTGCATGTCTGTTCTCTTTAAGGCCCAACTGATAATGTCATTATAAGTCATGAGTCGTGACCGTGTAGCTACTTTGTGAAGCTCAGACTCCGCTATGTCTCAGAGTTTGTTGTTGGCAACATGAGGGAAATGTTGGTTGTGGAGCCTGATTATCTTCCTGATTCAGAGGTCCTTGCTTTCACCCGTGTTGATACCCCATGAAGTATTTACATGCTAGAAGTATGTACACTCTTCCACGCGGGGGAGTGCAGAGGGGGGGTACCCCCTCTGCGGGGTCTAAGGGGGCTATCCCCCCGGCTGGGGGGTCTGGGGGAAAGAGAGCCCCTAGCGGAGGTTCAGGGGCGAAGCCCCTGAAGCAAAAATTGCCTTGTAAAAGTATATTGTAATTTCATTGTAAATCTGGACCATTCATTATAAGGTCGCAGATCTAACGTNTTATGTTAGGGTTTTTTGCCCTAGAAGGAAACCCTCTTTTATGAGGGAAATGTATCGCGGCTATTGTGGATGGTGAATATTGTATTCTGAGAGCGGAGACTGTGAGAGAAAGAAGAGGAAGTTACAACGGGTTTTGCTGTAGGTTGTATCCCTTCATTTGCTGGATAATAATAAAGGAAGGAACTGGCAATTTCTCTGGTGGACGTAGCCCACACTGGGTGAACCATGTAAATCTGTGTCTCTCTTGTATTGTGTGTCTTCTGTGTTTTGTTTCTGCATTTGTTTTATTTTATTGCTCCGTAGTCCTATTTTTTCTAACAAGAAATTCTTAATTTCATAATCCAAAGTTTCAAAAATTTTCCTCTAGGATTTGATGGTATTGATGGCATGCGGTATTGTATTAGATACAACGTCTCCATCTAGATTCAAGGTTTCTGCAACTTCTTCGCTTTTCTTGGGTGCCTTCTTAGGTGCCATGATGTTTTCATTGGACTAAAAACCTTTTTACAAAGGAAATATGTATAAAACTAGATAAATGCGACTTGCTACAGATGTAAAGGATAAGAATGAAGTTCGAAACATAGGACCTTTATTAACCCTTAATTTGTGTTATAAAGAGCGTACTGACACAGGCGATGAAAAATTAATGCTTTGTTGGAAAGATATGCCTGGAGATACACTTTCACATCAAAAAATATCTCCATTTATCTGTTATTAATACTATAGTATATCGACGATTTCAAACTAGAGTTTTGAAAATTGTTGCCTTCCTCAATTCTCGAAATACGAAAGGAATCTTAGCTATCACTAATCATGTTTTGAAAACAACTTGACCTTAATATTGTTTAAATAAAACGTGATTTCACATTTCAAAACTTTAGGGATCTTGTTGTCAGGAGATATGTCATAAGAAAACCCTAGATCACAAAATTGCGATGGGATTAGTGAGATGCTAATCATTCGTATTAAAGATTTAATTAATCAATATTATTGATTAATTATTTTTTTACTTTTCGGAAAATCGAGGATCGGGAGTTCAGAGGTTGAGAGTTCAAAAATTCTTTAGTAGAAAGAAACTTGAATCACGAAAGTTTAAGGGAAAGATGATTGCGTTTAGTAGTTTAATTAATTACGGATTTAAGAGTAATTTGTGGAAAGCGATGGAAAATGTAACATTTATTTCTTCCCCCTCTTTTTTTCTTAATTTTTTTAATATGTTAAATAGTTTCGAGATTTCGACACCGAGAAATTGGGATGGTTGAATATCATACCTTGAGAAAAACTGAATCTCGAAACCCTAAAAGGAATGAAAGACTCTGACTCCCTTTTTTGGACTAAGGGCGGCTCCCATGGCTTAGGAAAAGATGAAGCTTCTGTTTTAAAGGGTAGAAAAATTTAAAATTTGTTTCAACACTAAACACTCACCCAAGTAGAATGTTGCTCCACTGGTGCTTCATCGGTTATCAATGCAACCTGCCCAATCTGGATCTTTGTAGGCAATAATTGATAGATCCTTTCCTTTTGGATACCATAATCAAAACTCTTATGTTCCTTTGAGATATCTGAAAATCCTCTTCACTGCTAATACCTATGATTCCTTTGGTGCTTCTTGAAATCATGCCACCTGTCCAGCTGCCTGCATTACATTTGGTTTGGATTTTTTCACATATAGTAGGCTACCAATCATTGACCTGTATTGCCTCTGATATGTAGACTTTGAATCATCATCTTTGCTCAAATTGCAACTAGTTTGCATGGGAGTGATAAATGGTTTTCAATATTCCATTCCAAACCTCTTTAGCATTTCTCCGATATACTTGATTTGAGAAATAAAAATTCCTTGGGTTTTTTGACGTATCTGAAGACCCAGAAAGAAGGATAGTTCTCCAAGTAATTTCGTTTCAAAATCATTATGTATGTCCTTTGCAAATTTCTAGCTTAACCTGCCATCAGTACTTCTAGAAATAATATCATCAACATAAACTTCAATTAATAAAATACTATCTTGAGTTACCTTGATGTAGATGTTGTTGTCTGTGCTTCCTTTCCATAGTTCGTAGGGAGTTTTGTCCATGTTTTTTCTGAGCATAACTTTGTTTTGAATGTGAACTGTTGTATGCATTGCCTGTGTCCAAAAATATCTGTCAATTTGGGATTCATTAGCATTGTTCGATCCATTTTCTGTGTAATTATCATCCATTATGATAACGTTCCTTTGCATCTAAAGCACTCTTTAAACCAATCTATGAATCCATGCTTTCGTCCATACTATCCAAGAATCTACTTGCGCAATTGTCCATAATGCAGACCCATTTTTGAACTATCATATCCTGTAACAACTGATAGCCAAATATAATGTCCCTGTGCATGTAAAACTACTTTCATCCTTATGATCCACATCTCATAATTTAAACCATTCTGACCATTAAGCATCAATAATCCATTCTCAGAATAATCCTTGATCTCCTCCCAATGTTAAATTGTTTCCTGAAGGAACCCGCTCTGATTCCAATTGTTGGATTACTGAGAGGAGGGGTGAATTTGTAATAGAGCCATGTAATCATTTTTAACCATATAATGCAAGTTTTATATCAATGTAGCATTATCATCCAATATTTGTAGAGTAAATAAACAATGAACAAATGAACAATTATACACATACACATTAGACCAATGTTTTTACGTGGAAACCGAAAGTGAGAGAAAACCACAGAATGTTTTTTATTATATGTCTTGAAGAATTACATTCATTGGAAGCACCAACTTCCTTTGTTTTCCAGCTACAACTAGAAGGAGGCTCCAACCCCCTATTTTCTCAAGCTACAACCTAAGGGAATTTCCAACTACCCAATTCGTTGTCTACAACCAAAAGGAAGCTACAACCCCCTGTGTTCTCCAACTAAAACTGGAAGGTGGCTACAACCACCTCTCCTTGCCCCGTCCAAACGCCCTGACGTATAAGTAGAATAATGGAACCATTGTCACACTATCACTATACCAACCTGTACCAATAACATGAACCATGCATAAACCATGAATCAACCTTTACCTCAACCTGTTATCAACCTGTACCATAAATACGTGCATCAACCATGCACCAAACCTGTACAAATAACATGTCACAACAACTTGTCCAAGCAAATTATCATGACAAATTATCTCATCAATCTTATCAACCACATCAAATCTACTCACCAAATCAATCACCAAGACAACTCTCAAAGATGTGCATCAACGAAGCATAACACAACAACTCATAATCATCACCAAGATCAATATGTTCTTATAATAATATACCAATACAAGTATGCTACATCATTAATAAACCATGTGTCAACAATACTACTAACAAGTGCCTCCAACCATGTACCAAGTATGTACCAATCCTGTATCAACTACTCATCAGCTATGACTCATCAAGATGTACCGACATCATCAACTATACACCTCATGTATGTGCCAACTCATCAACTACTTGTCTCAACCATGTACCCAACATGTACCTCAACCAAAATCCCTCATCAATTTCATCATCCAAATATGATTTTTAACTTTGTAATAGACTTGGTGTATATGATCACATACATGCAAACCTTCCTTAACTTTAACAACAAGGGACTATCAGTTTCATCAAATATTTCTTTAGTCTCACATGATTAGTTTTCGATTAGTCAACAACCCTAACTTGAAATAATCATAACTATGTACCTGTAATGAATAATTATATGAAAATAGTACATGATTTTTGTCAGTGTGTTTTATGCAATTCCTCCAGGTGTCACTACTTGGAACCTCTGAGAAAAGGATTTACAGCAAAAATGACATACCTTGTTGAATTCTTGCTTATTCTAGAGAGAAAACTTGTAGAGTGTGCCCCACAAGAAATATTTGTTGTATGGATATGAAAATTTTACAAAGAATACTAAAAAATGTACTCTAACCAATACATTTTGTCTTACTTAATTTGGATCCGTTATGAATAAGTTATGATGTGTTTACCAGAAACACCTATTTTAGACTAGTTTCGGGACTAGCCGCAAACCCTATTTTCCATAGAGTGTAACTCCAAAACTAAAATGTCCCACAAGCTGAAATTCGTACCAAAGATACTTGGATATGTTTTTACAATGGCATATCAATTTCAAGGTATTAATCATTCTATAAAAAAAATATTGCGAAAATGGTGAGATGACCTTTAAATAACATACCTTAGAAAGCATCATCAAAATAATTTATCCTCCCTTGAATGTCGGCCTTCTTTACTTCACCTTCTCTCTGGAATTAGGCTTAGATATCCTTTGGTTACCTCAGTGACCTATAGATATTCAATATTCTCAAGTGTGATATAAAATTAAATATCCTTGCCTCTTATTTATACTTTCATGTAGCTTCCTTAAGGGGTTACCTTTTAACCATCTTAACCCACTTTCCTTATTTTAGGGTTAACCAACTTATAACCACTTGTACAATTAGTAATTTACCCATTAAATTTATTATTTAAATAATTTATTTTGTATCCACTTTGAATTATAGTACACTCATCAGTTCACTTTACCTCAAGGGGTTACCTTCTAACCATCTTAAACAACTTTCCTTATTTTAGGGCTAACCCACTTTGACTACTTTGACCTTTTGGGGCTTCTAGATGACTCATGAGGGTTCTCCAACTTCACATGGCCATAACTCTCTATCCGTGAGGAGTTATGTGGCGTTACACATACCAATGGAAATGGAATGACATGTACTAACCATTTAGAATAGTATTACTTGAAAATATATCAAAACTCATACCATTATCCATCAAACAAACTTGAGTCCATTACCCAAATTTGGGTTTTCCAACTTCTAATGGCCATTACTCTCTAACTGTGAGGAGTTATGTAATGTTACACATACCATAGGAAATGGAATGACATGTACTATAAATATATAATAGTATTTACTTCAAATATTTTAAAACTCATACTATTATACATGAAACAATATTAGGTCCATTACCCAAGCCTTTGTGCTACCAGAATTCGCTACCAGACTTTCTCCAAGGGTTGACATCAATTACTAAGGGTTTAAATAAATCTACAATATCACTCTCCAATGGTTGACATCAATCAAAACCAAAAAACCATACTGATTTTGCATCAACCTAAGCCAATTGTCTGACAATATCCCCCTTTTGCATTGATGGCAACACCAACATTGATGACACACTTATTCATGATAACATTCATGATTATACTCCTCATCAATGTTTATATCTCTCCCCTTTTGACATCAATGGCAAAGGGTATCTCCCTTTAGGGTTTCTCACCCTGTCTAAACTCTCCTTGGGGTTTCTCTCCCTGTCTACATGATTTTTATTTTTCTTTGTGTTTATAAGTCTTTGATTATTCTCTCTCCCTTTAGATGAATAATATCTCCCCCTTTGACAAAGGGTATCACTCTGAAGTCATATTGCTCATTCTCTTGTTGTCACAATCACTCCCCTTGGAAACATGCCTCTTTTCTCTCTCTCCAAGCATTTACCTTTGCATCTGATAAATCTCTCCCCATTTGTCATCAATGGAAAAGGTATCTTTATATCTGGGGATGCTCCCCCTAACATAACTCTTCCTAAAAAAGATATCCCAACCTGAATTGTCCTATTTATGGTTCTTCCTTGTGTACATCTAAGAAATATAAGATAACCATTCAAAGGCATTCATTTTGGAGTAGAAATTACTCCTATTCTCTGGCAAAGATACTCAAAGTCTTCCTGTGGAAGCAGTTTTGTAAAGATGTCTGCCACTTGTTCTTTTATGCCCACATATTCAACTCTAATGTTCTTCTCTACAACCTGTTCCTATAGAAAGTGATACTTGATTGAAATGTTATTCATCTTGGAGTGCATCACTGGGTTCTTTGAAATACATATGGCACTTGTATTATCATAATAGATTGGAATGGGCTCATCATACTCAACCTGTATATCTGTCAAAATTTGTTTAATCCATAGAACCTGTGTACAACATGGTGTTGCTGCAATATACTCTACCTCAGCTGTAGATAAAGATATTTATGATTCTTTATTTCTTAGCCATGATACTAAACAATCACCTAAGTAGAACGTTGCTCCACTGGTGCTTCGTCAGTCATCAATGCAACCTACCCAATCTGCATTTGTGTAGGAAATCATTGATATATCCTTTCCTTTTGGATAACTTAATCCAAACTCTTATGGTCCTTTGAGATATCTGAAAATCCTCTTCACTACTAATACATGTGATTCCTTTGGTGTTGTTTGAAATCATGGCACTTGTCCAACTTCCTGCATTATATTTGGTCTGGTTGTTGTCACATATAATAGGCTACCAATCATTGACCTATATTTCCTCTGATATGTAGAATTTTAATCATCATATTTGCTCAACTTGCAACTAGTTTGCATGGGAGTGATAATTGATTTGAAATCTTCCATTCCGAACCTCTTTAGCATTTCTCTAATATACTTGGTTTGAGAAATAAAAATTCCTTGGTTGATTTGACATATCTGAAGACCCAGAAAGAAGGATATTCCTCCAAGTAATAAAATTTCAAATTTATTATGCTTGTCCTTTGCAAATTTCTGGCTTAACCTGTTATCGGTACTTCCAAAAATAATATCATCAACATAAACTTCAATTATTACAATACTATCTTGAGTTACCTTGATGTAGAGGTTGTTTTTTGTTCTTCCTTTGCATAGTTCGTAGGGAGTTTTGTCATTGTTTTTTATGAGCATTACTCTATTTTGAATGTGAACTATTGTATGTACTTCATGTGTCCAAAAATATTTGTCAATTTGGGATCCATTACCATTGTTCGAGCCATTTCCTGTGTAATTATCATCCATTATGATAATGTTCCTTTGTCTCTGAACCACTCTTTGAACCAATCTATGAATCCATTCTCTCATCCATACTTTCCAAGAATCTACTTGTGCAAGTGTCCATAATGTTGACCCATTTATCACTATACTATCATAAAGTCTTGATTAATCCATCAAATTGTACTTCTGCTAATTGACTACCCTAGATCTGTCTTCTCAAACTCTATAAGTTGCTCAAAGGATGGTTCTTTGGTCTATCACAACTATCACATAGATTCCCCCTCTCTAATATCCATATTACCTGGGAGTGTCTAAGCTGGATGGCTTAGAAAAATTCCTTGTTTGATGTGTATTCATCATCATCTTCATTGGTATATTCATCAACTCTCTGAGCTATGACTTCTTTCTTCCTGTCACTGGATTCATCTTTCACTACAATTCCTGAAAGTACAATCGCTTGAACTTGTTCCTTCTTTTCTTTCACTTATTTTCCAAACCTTTCTTCATCTGACATCTTTCTTTTTCTCTATAGAATTTTCTTCATCTTATTTTATTACCAATCTTGCAATCTCTAGGACCTGGTCTTTGTTCATTTGTTCTTTGTGTTTTCTTATCCATACTTTCTTATATCTGATATCAGTGTTCTCTTTCATGGAAGTATCGATCATTCTTATACAATCACTAGCTATGTGTCCATAGTTATGACATTTGTAACATTCAACGTTACGTGGGGCCACAATTGCACTTCTTGCTTGAACATTTATTTTATAATCCTTGCAATATGAAACCTTATATAAAAAATTAGTTCAACAAAAACAATGACCATAAAATAAATTTGCATACCTGAGAGTGAATGATCTTCTTTGTGGTGTAGTCCTTCTGAATTTCTGCCTTGACTAATCATGATCATGATTGAAGCTTCTTTGTGGCTTGAACATGAATGGTCTTCTTGAAGACATATCTTCAATACTTTTCTTAGATTCTGGTTGACCATGATTCCTTCCTTTGAGTACTTCTGCATAACTCTTTCTTTTTTCTTCATTCTTCTTTTCTAGCAACCTTGAGTGTGTCTCTTCATTCTTTATAACTAATGTGGATGTTTCTGTCTCTTCAACATTCTTGTTGAGCTTGACAACTTTGACTCTTAGTGTGACAACTTCCTCTTCAATATTCTCAACCTCTTCTCCTTTCTTCATTATCTGAGACTTCATGACCTCTCATGTTCTCTTTGCTTCTTCAAGTTGGATTTTCAATGTAATTATTTCTTCTTCGAGTCTTCTCTCTTCTTGACCAAACTCTTCCTCATGTTGGTTTAAGTCATCGGTTATTTCCTTGAGATGATCCGTAAGTATCTTTTCTCTCTTTTCTACTTATTCATTTTGTGTTGTTATGTTGGCTTCTAAACATTGATTTTTATATTTTAGAGTTTCTTCAATTCTTCTTTACTCTTCTAGCCGAGTTCTTAAATTCTAGATGACCTGCTGAGATTTTTCAGAACCTTAAACAATTTTGTTTTTCTTCATCAATTCTTTCTTGGATGACTTGTTTTCTTCTTTTTATTTCCTTAGATATTCAATTGCATTGATCAATTGTTCTCTGTAATCAACTTCTACTTCTTCATCCTCTTCATTTTTTTAATATTTCTAACATGATGATCATCTTTCTTCTTGTTCTATATCTGCATCTTCTTTGGCATTTTCTGATTCTTTGATGGGTGAAGAATATACATTATGTAACTTATCCCAAAGTTCTTTGGTCGATGAACATTTACCAACCTTTTCTCTACTAGATTAGGTAATCATTCCTAAATGAAATCCATTGCTATTTTGTTATTCTTCTTCAATTCCTTCTTGGCTATAGTCTTTTCCCTTTTTGAAATATCATATCCTGTAACAACTAATAGCCAAATATAATGTCCATGTGCCTATAAAAATAATTTTTTCCTTATCCTCCACATCCCATACTTTAAACCATTATGACCATTAGACATTGGTACTTGTTGGCATAGGGGTAGACCCAGGTTTCAACGCTTAAACAATGCACCAACAAAACCCTAACTACTGGCCCTTTCAGCAACACCTGCGAAATAAATGAAGTCTCACCCAAGGTAGAGACAAGGGTGGTTGCAGGACTCAAATGTCTACAACCTAGATGGGATACAGATCTTTGATTACACCACTCTAACAAAGCACTTAATAGTTAACATTCATCAATATTTAACCTTTATTCACATCACAGATCCAAACCCTAATTACAGAGTAGAACAATATTCAACAAGATCTACACATTCAAGAACTTAGAATGGAGAGATAGATTAGATCTAACATTCATTCACATTACCAAGCACTAATCTATTATACCAGATGCATCATACATAAAGATATCGACACCAAGCATAAATAACATCACTAACATACAACCATAATGCACAAAGCAACCATAACACATGATATACGTGGTTCACCCCAGTGTGGGGCTACGTCCACCAACTCTTCTCTTCTTTATTATCTTCTATCAATCTTCAACAAGCACAAAGCCCAAAAAACATACTCCGCATAGGATAGGAGATCTGCACACCTCACCAGATCCTCCTTCCCCATGTAAGGTCACATCACAAATCCTTCTTACAATTACTTGCACTTAGCTCTTCAAGTCTTAACATACACTATGCACAAAGCCTTTGCAATCACACAGA
>JASDQU010754411.1:17360-27580 GCA_032191745.1 Picea mariana | reverse complement strand
AGTCCATGAATGGAAATAGTGGATTCCAAAAATATAGGTCGAATACTATTGCAACAGTTTCCCATCTTAATAAGATTGTGGTGTAAAATTCAGATAAGGCTCCATATCTAATAGATTCAATAGGTCAAGATGGAACAAGGGAATGTCTCAAATTATTGCCATCTAATAGGTCCCAAGGTTCACTTCAAAAATGGCCAATGAGGACATCCAACTGATTAGTATTTCTCCAAGGTTGCAATACAGTTTAAACGAAGTAATGAGATATTAGTTTCAAGATGTTGCAATCACAAAGAACAACTCTTTTACAAGGTATAATTATTGTATTTCAATCATGAACAAGCTTAAGGTTGCCACTAATATAGCTGAAGTAAAATGACTATGAACAGTTCAGACAACCCATAATTACTACATTGCAAGTTGTTGACATATGTTTTGGAACATCAACCATTGATGGTTCATCACACATCTCTTGGATTCAGTCGGTCGAGTGGTTGACCTACATCTGGATACAATCAGTCGGGCGATCGACCCAATATCTACATCAGTTAGTTGAGTAGTTGACATGCCTATTGTTTCGACAATCGAACAACAGTCGAAGATAGGCGGGAGGTGAATCGACTAGCCTAGAAATATACTATCAGTTGGATGCATGGACAATCGGGTCAATCATCCGTTTTTATCCAACTCGGGAGCATGGATTTGGTGGAGTCAACTCTAACAATTAACAGTTACATGTGGAGAAGATCTTCCAAATTCTATGGAAGTTGGTTAGATCTTGACGCTATAAATAGAAAACCCCATGGGTCATTATTATCATGGCGATCAAGAAATTGATTTTATATTATATGGATATATCAAGGTACAATATGCACTATGGTGTTCTAATCACAATGCACTTTGATTAAGTGTTGTAATGGTGTCTTTAGACACCACCTTTTGTCTTCAAAATTTTATTCCCTCTTCGATTATCTATAGAAGTGTTTGTCTATTGTGTTACAGGTTCCACCCCTTCCCCAACATGGTATCAGAGTCAATGGTTTAAAACCTTGACCTGTTATATGCAAACCTTGCTAAGTCAAATTTGTTGTGTTATTGACTCTCGGTCGGTGGTTTGCTGACTGAAAACTTTGAAAATGGATTTTTTCTCTAGATATAGAAGATGGCTTCGAATATTGATCTTGTTGTTCTGAACGGAGCAAATCATGCAGTATGGGCATCATATATGGAAACCCTACTTAAGATTAAAGGATTGTGGTAGTATACAAAGATTGTTATTCTATATCCAACAAAATACCAGGCGATGTTCAATGTTGATGGAAAGAATAATGAGGTTATTGGGGTCACCCATGACCTATATATCGTGGGAGATTTAGTTTCACCTCAGTGGAATATACTACCCTCATCAAGTCTGGAAGAAATTTAAGTCTTTGTTTGACTGATTCGACGAAAGCCATGTCATGCAATTGGAAAAAGAGTTGAGCTCTCTTGATCCTCATTCTTTTGACATAATAGACGACTATTTGGTGCTTGTCAAAGAACTCCAAATGAAATTGGGAAAATGTGGAGAGAAATATCTGAAGAAGGATGTAAAAATCATCAATCTAGTCTTGATGAACTTGAGAACACCATTCAACATGTTTATGTTGACTTTCTGCACCAACTGTCAAGCACACAAGGAAGATGGTAAGGATTGCACCTTTGAATATTTTTGTCGCCTTTTGATTATTGATCAGCATAGACTACTTGAAGAAGGAAATCTTGGTGGTAAACACCAAACCCACTTTCTCAAGGGAAAGAGAAAGTTGGATCCTAGGGATAGAGTACAGTTTGATGCCTCTACACAAAACCTTGCATACCGCGACCAAAAACCTAAGGGACAAATAGATGCACCCCAACACAGTCGAAAGAAGAAGACATATCAGTACTGTGGAAACATTGGACATGTAGTGATCCAGTGGATATCGGTGGCCACCCACCCTTTCCAGCTGGCTCAAAACATCTTTCTGAAAATTTTGGTAATTTACTGTTTTTAGCAACTTTTTGGGTCCTGAACTTCCGGAGCCGTTTTGAGGCCCTAAACAACGTTTTTTGGGGTATCTACCAATCAAAAAAGATATCATGAAATTTTTGTCAATAGTTGTATTCCTCGGATAGATCTTTCCAACGGGATATCGTGCGCCTAAAATGAAGATCATATGCAAAAGTTACGACCCCGAGAAGTTGACGTACTGACTTACCCAAACAGGGCCCACATGACTTTTGGCGCTTCATCTCCTAGGGTTAGGTTTTTGGATGTCTAGGGTTTTTGACACTCATGATTATTTTAAAAAGGCTTTCAGAGCCTCATTATAATCATATTCTTGCAAATGAGTGCAGTCGTCACATCTCTTCTCAGAGATAAGCCGCCACCATTCCAACAAGATTTTTTTTTCCGTTGCATTTTACAGTTTCAACTTATTTCCTTATTGAATAGAAAACTAGTTTTATTATATCTTTGTTATTTTGTGTTGAGCATCTGTTAATAATATGTAGTCATTTCATTATGCTCATAAAATCTGGATCATTGGTATCAGAGTGGTCTGCTCCTTGTCATCTTAATGCATGTCCCAAACGAGGTCAGAGCACAAAGAATTAGGTCTCGAGCTTGTTTCTCTTGAGGACCAAAGCTCTCGCATGCCCAAGCGACCTCTCATGGCAGGAGAAACGCAAGATGACAGGACATGAGATCCTTTCAAAATGTTGCTTGAGGAATCCCTCATGCAATAGAGGAACAATATGATGGATAGTTTCGTGCAAATCCTTCGGCGGCTACCAACAAGAGATGCATCTTCTTCGAGCGGAGGCGTCGCCTCCTTCAAGGTACAAAACTTCAATATTCCTGTATTTGAAGTTCAGATAGACACAGATGGTGTAGACAAGTGGTTGAATCTACTAGAAGGGTATTTTTTTGTCCATAACTTTTTGAATAGAGAAAATATTACTTTTGTGCTCCTCAAAGTCATTCCCCATGTCAAAGATTGGTGGGAAACTTTCTGTGAGCAAAAGGAAACAGAGGAACCCTCATTATTTACAGTCACGACCACTTGGGAATCCTTCAAGGATGTTATAAGGAACAATACTACCCTATTGGAAGTTATGACGAATTGTATACCAAATGGACCACACTGCGGCAAGAAAGAGACCAAGCAGTGCCAGAGTTCACAAATATCTTCCGTACCTTGTGCACCAAGATGGGTATCAAAGATTCAGAGCGACATCTATTGCTCAAGTATCGTGGTTCTTTTCATAGATACATATAGACCAAAATGGAATTTCTGGACATCTCTTCCTTGGGCGCGGCCTACAGATATGCTATCAAAATTCAGCAGAAGCTCAAACAAAAGACACGGAAATTTGGGCCCGAGAACCCCTCACAACAAAATCCAAGATAGGGCGGCCCCAACCCACATAACAAAGGACAGAGAAAATATGGACAGTTTCAGTACAACCAGTCCAAGCCAAAAGTAAAGAAGGACATCAGAAAGATGAATAAAGATACTGAGAAGTGGTGCGACTTCCATAAGAGCCCTTGGCATAACACTACTGACAGCCGCACAAAGCAGTCGTTGGTGGCCGAAGTGAAAGACTATGAATCAGATGTGGGTTCTGACTCTAATTTAGAACCAGAAAGGGGAATACATATCATTGACATGGAACCCAATGCCATTTTTTCTACCACCAATCTCTAGCCTAATGAACCAGACGAGCCAGAAGAAGGAGAGTGCCTCTTCCAATCACAAATGTGGGTAAAAGGCACCCCGCTGCACTTCATAGTTGATAACGGTAGCCAGAAGAACCTCATCTCAGCAGAGGTTGTCAAGCAGTTGGCCTTGTCGATAACACCGCACCCACAAACCTACACCATTGGATGGCTCCGCCAAGGAAGTTATCTTCACGTCAGCCAACAGTGTCGACAGTCGTACAGCTTCAAGCCCTTCAAAGACGAGGTATTGTGTGATTTTTCTCCTCTTGAAGTTTGTGATGTTATTTTGGGCCAACCTTATTTATGGAAACGTCATGTTGTATATGAGTCTAGGCCTCGTATTTTTATTATTACTTTGAACAGGAAATTGTACAGGATACCTGAGGCAGTCCCACCTAGTGTTATTTCCTTGATCTCTGCCAATAATTGCAGGAAGGTCATCTCTCAGACGGGGAAGTTTGTCTTCTTCATGATTCACTCTCAGAATGAGTGAAATATCACATCCACATCCAAGGTCTCTACAGACGACCTCTCCACACAGTAGAAGAAAGTAGATAAGGTCATCGAAGAATACTCGGATATATTCTCCTCACCTACCGGGGTACCTCTGCACTGTCAGGTCAAGCACCCCATCGATCTAACCCTCGGTGCACCACTGCCCAATGGGTCAGTCTATCGCTGCTCTATGTTAGAGATAGAGGAGATCAAGCGACAGATCCAAGAATTGCTCCAAAAGGGGCACATCTATTCCATCTCATCACCTTATAGGAGCCCAATCATGTTGGTACAAAAGAAATATGAAACCTGGCAACTCTGCATTGATTATCGGGCCCTGAATAAAATCATATTCAAAAACCAATACCCAATTCCATGAATCGAAAACCTCCTAAATCGAAGACCTCCTTGATCAACTCACGGGGGCCAAATACTTCACTAAGATTAATCTAAAGTCTGGATACCACCAGGTCCCGATAGAATAGAAAAATATATGGAAGACTGCCTTCAAGTCAAAGGAAGGCCTTTTTGAATGGTTGGTCGTGCCCTTTGGTTTGACAAATTCTCCAACCACTTTCATGAGGATGATGGAAAATATCCTACAACCATTCACCAATACGTTTGTAGTGGTGTGTCTAGATGACATTCTCATTTACAAAAAGTCTTGGGCAGAACACTTGCAGCATATTCAGCACATTTTGCACACCCTGCGGCAACACAAGCTATACGCCAATTTGGAAAAATGATCCTTTGGCATGGACAGGGTCCATTACCTAGGCTACATTGTTGATCAACATGGCGTACATGTGGATCCATCCAAGATCCAAGTCATCCATGACTGGCCAGCCACAACCACACTCATTGAGCTTCGAAGCTTCTTGGGCCTTGCCAATTTCTACCATAGGTTTGTGTTGGGATTCTCCCATATTGCATGGGTCCTCAACCAAAGAACCAGGGGTGGTGGTAAGGAAAAATTTGCTTGGGGTCAGTCCCAAAAATAAGTGTTCCATGATTTGAAGCAGTGTTTGTGCTTAGCCCTAGTACTTTCACTACCAGACCTGCAACAACCCTTTGAGATCGATATAGATGCTTCAGACTATGTTGTGGACGTCATTCTCACTCATCATGGACACCCCGTGGCCTTTCATAGTGAGACAATCTCAGATGTTGTCTGTAAGTACCCTACTTATGAAAAAGAAATGTACTCCATTGTGCAAGCCTACCACCAATGGAGAAATTACATTCTTGGGAAGGAGACAGTCATCCACATTGATCATAAACCACTGCAATTCATGCAGACACAAGGTAAATTACAAAATGACCACCATCAAAAGTGGTCCATATACTCACAGCAATTCCACCTCAACATCAGAGCGGTATGCTCCTTGTCATCTTAATGCATGTCCCCAACGAGGTTAGAGTACAAAGAATTGGGTCTTGAGCTTGTTTCTCTTGAGGAACAAAGCTCTTGCACGCCCAAGCGACATCTCATGGTAGGAGAAAATAAAGATGACAGAATAGGATATCCTTTCAAAATGTTTCCTGAGGAATCCCTCACGCAATAGAGGAACGAGATGATGGATATTTTCGCACAAATCCTTCGACGACTACCAACAGGCGACGCATCTTCTTCGAGAGGAGGTATCGCTCCCTTCAAGGTACAAATAAACTTCAATATTCTTGTATTTGAAGGTCAGATAGACGTAGATGGTGTAGATAAGTGGTTGAATATACTAGATGGGTATTTTTCTATCCATAACTTTTCAAATAGAGAAAATATTACTTTTTCCCTCCTCAAAGTCGTTCCCCATGTCAAATATTGGTGGGAAACTTTTTGTGAGAAAAAGGAAACAAAGGAACCCTCATTATTTGCAATCACGACCACCTGGGAATCCTTTAGGAATGTTATTAAGGAACAATACTACCTTGTTGGAAGTTATGACAACTTGTATACCAAATGGACCACACTGCGGCAAGAAAGAGACCAAGTAGTGCCAGAGTTCACAAATATCTTCCATACCTTGTGCACCAAGATGGGTATCAAAGATTCAGAGCGACATCTGGTGCTCAAGTATCATGTTTCTCTACATAGATACATCTAGACCGAAATGGAATTTCTGGACATCTCATCCTTGGGCATGGCCTATCGATATGCCATCAAAATCGAGCAGAAGCTCAAACAAAAGACGTGGCAATTTGGGCCCAGGAAACCCTCACAGCAAAATCCAGGAAAGGGCGGCCCCAACCCATAGAACAAAGGATAGAGAAATGATGGTAAGTATCAGGACAACCAATCCAAGCCGCAAGAAAAGAAGGACACTAGAAAGACAAATAAAGATACTGGGAAGTGGTGCGACTTCCATAAGATCCCTTGGCATAACACTGCTAACTGTTTCTCAAAGAAATCGTTGGTGGCTGAAGTGAAAGAATATGAATCAAATGCGGGTTATGACTCTGAGTCAGAACCAGAAAGGGGAATACGGATCATTGACACGTAACCCGATACCACCATTGCTACCACCAAGCTCCAGCCTGATGAACCAAATGAGCCAGAAGAAGGAGAGTGCCTCTTCCATTCACAGATGTGGGTAAAAGGCACCCCACTACCCTTCATCATTGATAGTGGTAGCCAGAAGAACCTCATCTCAGCAGAGGTTTTCAAGAGGTTGGCCCTGCCAAAAACACTGCACCCACAACCCTACACCATTGGATGGCTCTGCCAAGGAAGCAATCTCCGTGTCATCCAGCAGTGTCGACTATCGTACGGTATCAAGCCCTTCAAAGGCGAGGTATTGTGTGATGTTTCTCCTCTCGAAGTTTGTGATGTTCTTTTGGGATAGCCTTATTTATGGAAACGTCATGATGTATATGAGTCTAGGCCTCATTGTGTTATTATTACTTTGAACAGGAAATTGTACAAGATACCCGAGTTAGTCCCACCTAGTGTTATTTTCTTGATCTCCGCCAAACAATGAGGAAGGTCATCTCTTAGATGGGGAAGTTTGTCTTCTTTGTGATTCACTCACAGAATGAGTGAAAGATCACAGCCACATCTAGGGTCTCTGCGGCCGACCTCTCCACATAGCAGAAGCAAGTAGATAAGGTCATCGAAGAATACTTGGATATCTTCTTCTCACCTACCGGGGTACCTCTGCACTGTCAGGTCAAGCACCCCATCGATCTGACCCCCGAGTGCACCATTTCCCAATGGGCCAGTCTATCGCCAATCTATGTTAGATAATGAGGATATCAAGCGACAGATCCAAGAACTTCTCCACAAGGGGCACATCCATCCCATCTCATTACCTTGTGGGAGCCCAATAGTCTTGGTACAAAAGAAATATGGAACCTCACGACTCTGCATTGATTACTGGGCTCTGAATAAAATCACAGTCAGAAATCGGTACCCAATTCTTTGAATCGGTGACCTCCTTTATCAACTCATGGGAGCCAAATACTTCAGTAAGATTGATCTAAAATCTGGCTACCACTAGGTCCCGATAGAACAGATAGATGTATGGAAGACCTCCTTCAAGTCAAAGGAAGGCCTTTTTGAATGGTTGGTCATGCCCTTTGGTTTGACAAATTCTCCAGCCACTTTCATGAGGATAATGGAAGATATCCTGCGACCATTCACCAATACTTTTGTAGTGGTGTATCTGAATGACATTCTCATTTATAGCAAGTCTTGGGAAAAACACTTGCAACATATTCAACAGGTTATGCACACCCTACGGCAGAACAAGCTATACGCCAACTTGGAAAAACGCTCCTTCTGCATGGACAGGGTCCATTACCTGGGCTACATCGTTGATCGTCATGGCATACATGTGGATCCAGCCAAGATCCAAGTCATTTGTGACTGGCCAACCCCAACCACACTCACTGAGCTTCAGAGCTTCTTGGGCCTTGTCAATTTCTACCGCATGTTCGTGTTTGGATTCTCCCATATTGCATGGGCCCTTAACCAAATAACTAGGGGTGGTGGTAAGGAAAAATTTGCATGGGGCCAGTCCCAACAATAAGCGTTTGATGATTTGAAGCAGCATGTGTGATCATCCCTAGTACTTTCACTACCAGACCTGCAACATCCCTTTGATATCGAGACAAATTCTTCAGACTGTGTTGTGAGCGTCGTTCTCACTTAGCACGGCCACCCCGTGGCCTATCATAGTGAGACACTATCAGATTTTTTCTGTAAGTACCCTACTTACGACAAATAAATGCACTCCATTATGCAAGCATGCTTCCAATGGAGACATTACATTCTTGGGAAGGAGACAGTCATCCAATCATAATCCACTGCAGTTCATGCAGACACAAGGAAAATTACAGAATGATCGCCATCAAAAGTGGTCCACATACTTACAGCAATTCCACCTCAACATCAAGTATAAAACAGGAAGCACCAACTGTGTCATTGATTTCCTCAGTAGACCACCAGTCACGACACTCACCATGGTGCTAAACTCTTGTGACCATGAGACCTCTAGATGGCCCCAACTCTATGAGACAGACCTAGACTTCGTCACCACCTACCAAATGTTGGGTGCAAACGCAGTTGTCGATAATTTCCATCTTCAGGATGGGTTGTTGTGTCATCTGGTACATATATGTGTTCCATCAAGTGAGCGAGCGAAGATGATCTGGGAATCCCACTACAGTTGAGTGGCAGGACACTTAGGCATCGAAAATATAGTGGCAATGCTACAGAAACATTTCTACTGGCTCAAAATTCGACAGGAGGTCAACAAGTATATCAAGTCCTACACTGCCTGCACTATTTCCAAACTGACCACTAAGAAATACGGCCTATACACCCCTCTTCCTACTCCTGACAGGCCATGGGAATCCATTTCAATGGACTAAATGTTGGGCCTCCTATCCACCAAGCGGGGAAATGACTGTGTTTTTATGCTTGTTGATCGCTTTTCTAAGATGGTGATTTTGGTTGCCTGGGAGAAGAACATCACAGCAGAAGCCACTTCCAAGCTCTTCTTTGAACGAGTCTGGGTACATTTTGGAATCCCAAAAACCATTGCCTCAAATCAGGACAGTCAATTTCTCAGCACATTCTAGTCGAGCCTCTTGTCACTGTTGGACACCAATCTCACCAAATCCACGGCCTTCCACCCCCAGACAGATGGAAAAACCGAGGTCATAAATTGAATGATTGTGCATATCCTGCGCATGTATAATTCCAAGCACCCTCGCACATGGGATGAGAGTCTTCCCTATGTCCAACATAGCTACAACAAGCCATGCAAATCTCAACCAACCATAGACCCTTTCAGGTGGGGTTGGGATTCCAACCATTGGGTCCCATAGATGTTACACTTCCCCTTGCGATCACCTCGGCCGACTCATCTCCTGCTCCAACTGAAGCTGCCAAAGCCACCCGGTTCATTGAGAGGATCTAGCACATCCACCAATAGGTTCAGGATATCCTACAGAAGTCCAATGACAAGTACAAGCACCGCCATGATCAACATAGGGTGCCACATAAGTTTCAGATGGGTGACAAATTTTGGTTGCACTTGCAGAAAGAATGCCTTACAGGACCCCATTGGAAGCTTCACCCACTCTGTTATGGGTCTTACACCATCACCAAGGCTGTGGGGGATAATTCTTTTGAGCTCAACATTCCTCCTTTCCTTGGCCTGCACCCAGTGTTCAACGTGGACCTCCTTCAACCTTATTTCCCACCATTATTGGACATCTCAGACGTAGCAGAACAACTGACACCAAAAAATATCAACCCCGACTACATACAACAGGCCTCTAGTGATCAAATTGTGGACACATAGATCAAGGGCACTCGACAGCAAAGGATCAAGCTTTATCGAGTCATCAAAGCAGGGCAGCTCCTGCACCAAGGCAAGTGGCTCACCCGGGGCCAAATTCAGCAGAAATTTCCTCATCTAATGGGGGAACTCAACGCAATGGAGACCATTGCTTCCTAAGGAGGGAGAATTGATCCAGG
>JASDQU010754410.1:21565-32720 GCA_032191745.1 Picea mariana | reverse complement strand
CCGTCCATCGTCGGGGTTGACAGGTGGAAGCAGATTCGAGAGTTCGAGGACTCGGACATAGGAAGAATTGGGAAAAAAGAGAGAGTTGATATTTGAGACTTTCAAAGCCCAAAAATCCAAAGCAACGAGAGCCGTCGATGTGAAGGTGGACACGTGATGCCAGATCTAGAACTCCAGAAGAAAAGAGAGGAGGAAAAAGTCCGAAGACCTGGAGAAGATCTTGATCGTTGATCGAGGAGGGAGATGAAAGATCGTCGATCTGGTTGAGGAAGCCAAAGTCTTGAGGCAAGAGCAAAACCGTCAATTGAGGAGGATGCGTGGCAGAGAATCTGTTGTTTCAGAGAAATCTCTTTGGAAGAAACAACATCTTGAGAATTGAAACTCCCGAAGGCCGGACTTGCGGAGGAAGTCTTAGCCGCACATCTGTAGGGAGGGGTGTCAACAGATCTTCCACTCCGAAAGATAACTACTAAGGAGGAAGCGATAGTTTGAGAGTGGAAACTCTCGAAGGTCGGAGAGGCAGAACCAATCGTAACTGTTGATTTGGAAGGAACTATGTGACGACAGATCAGGGAGTTTTGGGAAGGCATTTGAAAGACAGGAGAGGAGGGGGTTAACGAAAAAGGAGCTCGCACCTAGAATTCAATGTTTCATGAGTGTGCAGAAAGATGTCGCAGGTACCCTTAGACCTGCACCAGGTAGTCAAAAGGTTCTATGTTTAATTACAGAACGAGACCATCAAGGTCTCAGAGAGTTGCCCATATTTAGAATCGAAGATCCTTGATGGGAAGGCCGGGCTGGTCTCCCGACTGTCCAAATTAGAACCCAAAAACAGAGAGGATTTATTCCTGTAAGGAAGATAAAATTTTTATTTTACTTTTAGCACCATCGTGGATGTGTTACAAATTGGTATCAGAGCATGGTTACAACACTTGGCCTACTTGGGATCATGGACGAGTCGCTTAAAAACTCTATTTGGAGTACTTTTAAAAGAGTGACACTCCACCTTACCTCTTTCTTATAAAGTCTGGTTAAAAATGTTATTAAAGAAAATAATGAAACTTTCTACCGTGTGTGTGTGCATTTAAGAAATTGAACCATGTATTGTTCATGAACTAATAGACTGTTAGCTAACAATAAGTGTTTTTTTCAACACTCGAGCAGTCATTAAATCATGGGAAAAATTCAATACTAAAGGATGTTGATTTGTCATGAAGTGGGGGATAACTCCCACAATAGAGACGAAGAATCTGACGAAAGGAGGGCGGTGGAAACCCCTCCATATGTGGCTAAAATTGTAAGGAGCCTCATGGCCGAATTATAGAGTTGCAAGGATGACAATGAGAGATTAATAAAGGAGCAATAAAAAAAACATAAATTAACGTAGTCTTGCTGCAGAGCTTGCCCGACATACAAAGGCAACTACAACATGAACCCAAAACTAGTCATGTGGATCGACGACATAAGAAGAGAAGTCAAAGTCCACCTAAGATCCGAAAACATGACTCCATAAGTGATCACACTGGGAGAAGTGCCTCGAAGAAGGCCCAACCTAGAGGCAGAGGACACTCATCGGTAGAGTCCTTTGGAAAGGGAGTTGGAAAATCTAAAGGATCTTCTAGTAGCAGAGCAAGCTCACATTCTCAAAGGAAAGGAAAGAAGTGGAAGCATTCCAAAACCCATGGTCCTGAAGAGTTCAAGAAAGCCAAACCACCGTCTTTCGATGGAGAGATTAAGAAGGGAGAAGAGGCAGAATCTTGGTTGCTTGGTTTAAGGAAGTACTTCAGAGTCCATGACTACTTTGAAAACTTGAAAGCTTGAATAACCATCTTCAACCTGAATGGAAAGGCTTCCATATGGAGGGAAGACCTTAGGAATGTGAAAGGATTCCATGAGAAGGACTCGTCATGGAAGCATTTTGAGAAATAATTCAGTAAGCAGTATCTGTTAGAAAAATACATGGATGGGAAGACTAAGGAATTCTATGAGCTCAGGCTGGGGAAACTCACCATAGAAGAATTTGTCAATAAATTCCTTGAACTACTGAGGCATGTACCCTACATAAAAGATGAAAAGGTAAAAATGCAGTGGTTCATTAGTGGGTTACCTCAGACCTACTGGGATAGGATTGAGTTCGACGAGCCAAATACCTTAGAAGAGGCTATCCAGAAGGTGAGGTATTGTTATGAATAGTTTGGGAGTACGACAAGACCTCATGAGGATTGGAAGAAGAGGAGTAGTTAGGGATTCTATAAGAAAGGGTTTAAATCCTCAATATTTAAGAACTATGGAAAATATTCTAGAAGGAGCCTTCCTTCTAAGAACTATTTAAAATTTAAGAACTATGGAAAATTTCCCCTCTCAAAGTGGAAATAAACATTTTAAGACAGTCCCAGCAAAGACCAATAACCTAAAGAAGGAACCCTTAAAATGTTGGGGTTGTGGAGAAGATCATCGATTGAGGGACTGCCCACACAGAAAACAGGACAGTAAGAGAGTCTACAATATCCAAGAAGCTACCACCGTCAATGATGTGGCTAGGAGCATGCCATGAATCTATGCAGCCTTGGACAATAATCAAGCCAACCACCAAGCTTCAGTAGTGGAGATGGAAGGTATGATCGCCAACCATCTAGTTTCTATTTTAATTGACCCAGGTTCTAATCTAAGTTATGTGGCCCCTCAGGCCATTGATAAGTGTAAACTGCAACCAATTAGACATGTTAAACCGTGGTTGGTGCGATTAGCCACTGAGACCAAAAGAAAGGTGGCAGAGGTCATACCGGCCTATCAATTCATCATGGGTGGATTTCTCACTCGAGCGACCCTTAACATACTTCCCCTAGGATCCTATGACTTGTTGATTGGTATGAATTGGTTGGCTGCTTATAAAACTAAATTGGACTATTATCATCAAACTTTAGAATGTGTAAATGAAGAAGGGAGAAAGACGACCCTCCAAGGGATTCAAAATCCTGTCTCAGTGAGGCAAATATCATCCCTTCAAATGAAAAAGTATTGCAGAAGGGGGTGTTCCTTATATGCCATACATGTATTGGAATTTGTTGAGGATGACAAACCAAACCTAGAGGACCACCCCATATTAAGATAATACAAGGACGTGTTCCCAGAAGAGGTACTAGGTCTACCTCTGAGAAGGGATATTGACTTCTCGATAAAACTTACACCAGGAGCGGTGCCAACATCTAGAACGCCATATAGGATGAGCTAGCCAGAGCTGGTTGAGCTCAAGCTACAACTAAAGGAGATGATGGAAAAAGGCTACATCTAACCCAGTGTATCTTTGTGGGGAACACCCATCTTGTTTGTGAAAAAGAAAGATGGCACACTCTGACTGTGCATAGATTACAGACAACTCAATAAGACAACCATAAAGATCAAGTACCCCTTACCAAGAATCGATGACCTATTCAACCAATTGAGAGGTGCTTCCATATTCTCGAATATTGAATTAAGGTCTGCATACCACCAAGTCTAGATTAAGGATAAAGACATTCACAAAACAACCTTCAGAATGAGGTATGGTCACTACGAATTCATGGTGGTGCCATTTGGGTTAACCAATTCCCCTGCCACATTTATGTGCTCGATGAATAATGTACTCAACAAATTTGTGGACAAATTTGTATTGGTTTTGATTGATGATATCCTAATATACTCCAAGAACAAGGAGGAGCACAAAGAACATCTTAGACTCGTACTTCAATCACTAAGAGAGCATCAGCTCTATGCTAAGTTTAGCAAGTGCGATTTATTTCAGAAGCAAGTCCATTACTTAGGCCATGTCATTTCTAAGGAAGGGGTGGCAGTGGACCCTGATAAGATCAGATCTGTTATGGAATGGCCTACCCCAAAGGATGTATCAGACATCAGATCCTTCATGGGCTTAGCAGGATACTATAGAGGGTTCATAAAAGAGTTTTCCAAGATTGGYTGTCCAATCAATGCCCTTCAGAAAAARGGGATCAAATTCATTTGGACCTCAAAATGTGAAGAAAGATTTCAGRAACTGAAATACCTCCTAACCCATACACCCGTGCTAAATATTGCAGACCCAGATAATGATTTCCTYGTGKGTACAGATGCCTGCAAGGAAGGACTAAGAGGAGTCCTTATGCAAGAGGGATGTGTAATTTTCTACGCGTCCAGAAAATTAAATGAGCATGAGATCAATTATGYGACCCATGACCTAGAGTTGGCTACCATAGTACATGCTTTAAAAATGTGGAGGCACTACCTCCTGGGTAGGATATTTRTGCTTATGACAGACCATTGTGGGTTGAGGCACTTGTTTGATCAACCAAAGCTCAATGCTAGGCAAGCTAGGCARAYGGATCTTCTTAGTGAGTTTTATTTCGAAATCAAACACATCAAAGGAAAGGAAAATAGGGTGGCCGATGCCCTTAGCAGAAGTATAAAAATGATTCATCGGGAAGTAGTAAGAACCTGTGAAACAGATGTCAGGGAAAGATTCAGAAATTCACAAGAGACACATGCATTCTTCAAGACCATGACCTCATACCTAAGATAAGAGTCTGTAGGGATAAATTACAAAGGATACCAAATGCTCAAGGAAGGGCTGTTGACTTACAAAAACAGATTGTATATTCCACACCGTGATGACTTGAAGAGGTTCATAATGGATGAACTGCATAAGTGACCATATATTGGTCACCTAGGATATCAGAAGATGATCACGACCACTAGGAAACAATTCTATTGGCCTGGGTTGAAGAAGGACATAGCTAACTATCTAGCTAAGTGCCTAGAATGCCAACAAGTTAAGGCAGAACACCGGCATCCAGCAGGATTGTTACAGCCCCTACCAATCCCAGAATGGAAATGGGAAACCATCTCCATGGATTTCATCACAGGATTACCAATGCCGACCAAGAAAAATGATGCCATCATGGTCGTGGTGGAAAATCTGAGTAAGTCTGCCCATTTTATCCCTGTCAAGTCAACTTGCAAGGAAATATATATGGCCAACATCTTCGTGAAGGAGATATTTAGACTGTATGGCATGCCCAATCAAATTGTATCTGATAGAGATACTAAATTCACTTCAAGCTTTTGGAAATCCCTAATGGCTGGTTTTGAGACAAAATTGTTGTTTAGCACGACTTATCACCCTCAAACTGATGGACAGACAGAAAGAGTGAACCAAATAGTAGAAGACATGCTAAGGATGCATGTAATGCATCAACCTAAGAAGTGGGAAGACTACCTACCATTGGCAGAGTTTGCCTACAACAACGGTTATCAAGAATCCTTGAAGATGAGCCCTTTTGAAGCCCTCTATGGTAGACAGTGCAAGATTCCAATCAACTGGAGTAACCCAGTGGAAAAAATTACCATCGAACCTGACATGATGAAAGAAATGGAATAACAAGTGGTTCATATAAGACAAAATCTGAAGATTTCTCAGGATAGACAAAAAATTTACGCTGACAGAAAGAGAAATCCCAAAGAGTTCAAGACCGAAGACCATGTCTATCTCAGAGTTAGACCCAGGAAGAGTTCTCTGAGAATGGGAGCCTGTGAAAAATTGACACCTCGGTATTGTGGACCCTTTGAAGTCTTAGATAGAGTGGGACTTGTAGCCTATAGGCTAGCACTTCCTCCCACTATAAAGGCACATAATGTTTTTCATGTTTCATTATTAAAGAAATATGTACATGATGCTAATCATATAATTGACTGGTCTATGATCCAGGTGGAGCCGGAGGGAGAATTCCTGCCAAAACCCCAATGCATACTAGACAGGAAGGAAACCTCACTCAGGAACCGAACCATTGCACAGGTCAAGGTGCAATGGAAACACTTTGGCTCAGATGAGGCTACGTGGGAAATGGAATATGACATGAGACAGACATATCTGATTGTGTTTACTTCTGTACATACATATCATGTTGATAGATATAACATCGAGGAAGATGATTCCTTTAAGGGGGAGGGAATTGTAACACCCTGTTTCCCCCAGTCTGTAAATATAACTTTATTGGCCAGGAACTATAGAAAACTCAAAGGTGTGAATGTTTGATTTGATGGACCTTTGTATAAAAGGTCGATGAATGTAAATTCTATTATTTTAATAGATAATGGATACGTGTTGCATGACTGCTATGAAGGGGATGTGCTAAGAGAGACCACAATGGCTAATGAAAAGGTGGTGGAGGGGACCCAAAATGGTTGCGTTAACCTCCACTGAACCAGTACTATGATGGATTTAATTGCTTAAGATCAGAATAACCCTCTGACCCAGAATGAATTTCAGTCAGGCTGGTAGGTGGGAAGACCTACTCAAGAGTTAATTAGGGGATGGGGCAGACCGCCCATCTGTAAGGCTTCCAAACCAGACCACGGACTAGGAATTCGAGCCACATGCAATCTTACTGAGAAAGGAAAGAAAGGAAGCATGGTGTGGGGAGAGGGAAACATACGAAGAAAAATGCAGAGACGAGAGCGGAAACTCTTGGGTCTGAGGAAGGACTAAAAGAGGAACAATGAGTTCTGATCTCAGAAAATAGAGATTGAGCTAGCATAAGGAGAGTAACCTTCGTCCTTATCTGTTTCTTTATTGGGAGAAGGAGAGTCTTCATCCCTAACTTCCGTTGAGTTGGAAGTAAGAGATTGAATCTCAAATCATCGTGGCTTAAGCTCGAGGGTGGCCAGTGATAAATCCATTGGGAGTGACTGAGCCTATGGTTGTGTGGAAACGAGCACCCCTCTCAGCAATCACATCACGCCTTATGGTTATGATAAGTGTTTTTATGCCTTGTGCTTTGAATTGGAAATAATGGATGTATGCTTGTATTTATATGGCTATAAATGGTTTTTGTATTGAATGATTAAGTTAAGAGTATGTTCTCGTTCCTTGAGAACTTTTTCATCTGTGTGAGTTTCCTTATGCTCTAGTTTAATTCCTCGAAAACACTTTTCCCAGGGAATCTCCCCCACCGTCCTAGAGTCGAGTGAGTATTCCCATGACTACGGAGGTTGAACCCCGCAATTATTGCGAGGATGGAGTCTATTAAGCTCATGAGAGGTAGTGCATGTATGCACCAAGTCTCTGCGAGATGGGTAGAGACCGAGACCATCTTAGGTTCTAGAGTTGAGTAATTCAACATAATGGGTGCACGGAAGAATTCTTCCAAGCATTACGTTCAAGAGAAAGAGTGCAAAAGTCTTAAGCCTTTCAGAGCCAACAAAGCTCAAAAAGAATAATGATATTCAAGTATCAAAAGGGAATATCCTTTCATTTGGAAGATGAATGAACGATATCCGTTTGGGAGGATCCAAGGTCTGTTGCGACTGTTAGATTTGAGGAAGGGGCATAGGCGTTAACGCCTTGATTCCCTTAGTCTTCATAAGATCGAATAATGTTGGTAATCATCGTGAAGGGGACAATTCCTCTGAAACCCGAAGTAGCAATGTGACCTGGAACATAGATCCAAGGATCTATTGGGACCCTCCTTGACCGTCGGATTTGCGAAATCGGAGTTCACACATCGAGAGAATTGCACGTTGGCACGATTAAAATTCAGAAACCCAAAGTTGTGATGTGATCTGGACCGTGGCATCAAGAAAGGTCGTGGACCATCGATTTGACATGAGCAGATTAAAGCAAGGAGTAAGTGGGAATTCAAAATTCCATAAGGACCAAGCTCAAAAGAGACAAGCGCTTTTCATAAGCGCATATGAGGTCCAAGAGAAGAACTTGTTTTGAGTTCATAAGCTCAGGAGGGAAAGAAGAAGTCGAGACCCATACACTAGGGCTCACAGGAAGTAATTTGAAGGTCGAGACCTTCGAAATATATGAAATCTTCCAAGTCAGGGAAGAAAGCGAAAGCTCAGGAGGAGGAGCAACAATGACCATTGGATTGAGCATTGTGAAAGATCTGGATCGTTGGAATCCATGACCAGACAATTAGAAGAGTGCACAAAAGGAGATCAGATCTGGGTTGTCAGATCTGAGCATGAGGACCAACAGTCGTTGGATCCCAAGGAAAGTGCACGAGGCCTAAAACCTTGAAAGTGCCCAGGAGAGCAGACTTTGCAAAGTCCCAAAGTTCTGAAATCATCAGAACCATCCATCGTTGGGTTTGACAGGTGGAAGCAGATCCAAGAGTTCGAGGACTCGGACATCGAAATAATTGGGAAAAAAGCGAGAGTTGAGATTTGAGATTTTCGAAGCTCGAAAATCCAAAGCGACGAGAGCCATCAATGTGAAGGTGGACACGTGATGCCAGATCTAAAACTCTGGAAGAAAAGAGAGGAGGAAAAGGTTCGAAGACCCGGAGAAGATCTTGATCGTTGATTGAGGAGGGAGCTGAAAGACTGTTGATCTGGTTGAGGAAGCCAAAGTCCCGAGGTGGGAGAAGAATCGTCGATTGAGGAGGACGCGTGGAAGACAATCTATCGTTTCAGAGAAATCTCTCCAGAAGAAACGATAGCCTGAGAACTAAAACTCCCGAAGGCCAAACTCACGGAGGAAGTCATAGCCGCACATCTATAGGGACGGGTGTCAACATATCTTCCACTCTAGAAGATAGCTACTGAGGAGGAAGCGAGAGTTTGAGAGTGGAAAATCCCAAAGGCTAGAGAGCCAGAACCAATCGTAACCATTGATTTGGAAGGAACTATGTGCCAACAGATCGGGGAGGTTTGGGAAGGCATGTGAAAGACATGAAAGGAGGGGGTTAACGAAAAAGGAGCTGGCACCCGAAATTCAATGTTTCGTTAGTGCACAGACAGATGTCGCGGGTACCCTTAGACCTGCACAGGTAGTCAAAAGGTTCTGTGTTTAATTACAGAACAAGACCATCAAGGTCTCAGAGATTCGCCTGTATTTAGAATCAGAGATCCTTGACCGGAAGGCTGGGCTGGTCTCCCAACTGTCCAAATTAGAACCCGAAAAGCGAGACGATTTATTCCTGTAAAGAAGACATAATTTTTATTTTACTTTTAGCACTATTGTGGGTGGGTTACACTTTGAAAAAAATGCACTGAATGGTTATGTTAAAGATAATGCCAAATCATGGTATTATAGTAGTAGTACCTCATGTTATTATTATAGTAGTAGTACCTCATGTTATTATTGTATTAGTTGATGTGAACCAAGTCCCTACCAAATCACATTTTGAACATGCATGATATGTACTCATTGAATGGTTATGCTAAAGATAATGCCAAAGCATGGTATTATAGTAGTACCTCGTGTTATTATTATAGTAGTACCTAATGTTATGATTGTATTAGTTGATGTGGACCAAGTCCCTACCAAATCACATTTTGAACATGCATTATATAGTACATATAGTATTACTTATTCAAAGGATGCCATTCTATTGAGGCAAGAAAACAACCAGTTTTAGTGTTTCTTTTTTTTTTCCACATGAAAATTACTCTATATACTCAGAAGGATATATAAATGTACAATGACGGACTCCGTCTGTGAGAGCCACTAAGATAGACATTGCAGTCGAATAGACATCGCTGGCGAAAACAAAAAAGACAAAAACAATAATAAAACTAAGTCTCTAATCCGTGTCCACATTTCCGCAAGGATAGCATCCTTCTGGGAAGTTAAGAATAGACATAGATAGTCATAGCTGGCGAATACAAAAACGAAAAATCCAACAGAAAAAACTAAGTCTCCAATCCGGCCATGCCAGGTCCACAGCACCGCGAGGATATCAGCCTTCTGGTGAAAGGATAGACATCAGATACAGCAGGCAGCTCAAAGAAGCATCAGTTACAGCTTTATATTAATGGTAGGCCCTGCGTTATCATCTTCCCATTTGGTGAAGCAAAAAAGGCCCAGGGGCAAATTTAAAGCTGATTTGGAGAGAGAATCGGCCTCACAGTTTTAGTGTTTCTTGATAATGAAGACTTTGGAAGAGAAATAAATTCTATATATACCAACTTAAAAACAAATGAAGCCAAAGTGATATTATGGGATTACGATCATGATAATGAATATATATAAAAAAAAATTAACTCTATACAAAGGGTCTATTTTATCATAGTGAGCTTATCAATGTGTCCAGTACATATGATAAAAAAATGAAACATTTAATTTTTGGTTTTGGTGTTGTAAGGAGATAGAGATCCCAATATGAAGAATTGAAAATTAAAAAAAATGCGATTCATTGAAAGTGGGAATATATTATTTTCAAATAGCATTCTCCCCAACAATATTCAAAGAGTTGGTCAATGACCTTTACAAAGTTTGGGAAAACTTTGCTATCAAACATCAGAGAGAAATAGAAAAAAAAATAGTTGTACCTTATTTAACTACCATTATTGAACCACCATGTGACATTGGGATAAATGCATAGAAGCATATGCAAGGTATCAATTATGAAACCTTGATAGCACAATTTTTTAGAAGGGTAAAAGCATGAGACTTGTTAACCAAAATGTTGACTTGTTAATCAATTCATTTGCTTATTAATTGGAAAGACAATATTTTTAGTCTTTTATATATGATTATATGGTTTAATTCGTGTATTACTATTAAATATTTAAATATAATTGAGGTTTTAAAAATAAAATAAAATAAAATTCAAAAAGTATACATCAAAACGATAAAGGTTATGGTCCAAGGTTTAAATTGTACTTCTTAGAGTGAAGTTAAAGACATGTATACCAATGAAAGTAAAATAAAATTTCTAAGTAAATTATTCATTGCATTCAAAAATTTTCAAAATTAAAGTGAAAAATTATTTTCATTAGTTTATTTTATTTTTTTCATTTTAAAATTTGTATCTATAATATATTTTTAATTATCATTTTATAATAAAAAAGAAAAATCAATATACCATGTTTTTTTTCAGAAATTTACTAAAATAATTTTAGTAAGAAGAAAAATGAGATTACAAGTTTCAACTGATCGATATCAATGAGAAATGCAAATATTCACATATGATGGATCGAATATTGCATATATTACTCTACAATTTGTGAAAATTGTTAAATGTTAGTTAAAATTATTCCAAAAAGAAGATGTTCATTCATGCTCATCGATATACCCTTTGGATGTAATATAGAAGGAACAATTAATGATGAAGACCTTACAATGTTAGACAACTTTCAAAGTTTCTTAATGAATTTTAAAAAGTATGAAAAT
>JASDQU010754408.1:82085-94679 GCA_032191745.1 Picea mariana | reverse complement strand
TGCTTCACGTGATTTTGGGCCATGTGGAGGTTATCCTTGAAATCCGCTAGAGTGGTGGTACGAACTTGCAGCATTGTATCGATAGATTGGACCTTGGATGTTCCAAGAAGATAGGTAATGATTGTCAGTGGCCTTTGGCCATACACCACTTCATATGGGGTCATTTTAGTGGTTGTATGATAGGAAGTATTGTACCACCATTTGGCTAGAGGAAGCCACTTCACCCCCTGGTGTTGTTTGTCTGAAGAAAAATAGTGCAAGTAGGTTTCCAAACATTTGTTGACTACTTTTGTTTGGTCATCATACTGGGGGTGATAAGTTGTGCTCATGTTCAGTTGGGTGCCCTACAATTTAAACAACTCTTGCCAAAATGTGTTGGTGAAAGTTGGGTCACGATCAAAGACAATAGAGGTTGGCATGCCATGTAGTTTGAAAATCTGATCAAGGAAGACTTGTGCTACAAGTGTCGGTGTGAAAGGATGAGGTAAGGGGCAAAAGTGATCATACTTGGAGAGGCGATCAACCACCACCATGATGACAGACTTATTCCCAACTTTAGGAAGGCCCACTATAAAATCCATGGAGATTTTTGTCCACAGAGAAGCTGGAATGGGTAAGGACTATAGGACACCTAGAGACTTGATTGTTTCACCTTTATTACATTGGCACACCTCACATTTTGTGACAAATTGAAGTATATCCTTCTTCATGCTTGCCAAAAACAAAGAACGATGAGCACAAGCATATGTATTTTGGAAGCCCGAATGACCCGCTATAGCGGAGGAGTGCAAATCATTTAAGAACCTAGGCTTGAGTGTTGAGGAGGGTGAGAGAACTAGGTGATCCTTATATCAGAGAATATCATCCTACCAAGTGTAGCCAGTAGGAGGATTAGGGTCCTCCTAAAGATGCTGAATTAATTTGGAGGTAGTCTGGTGTGTTAGCCACTCTTGGCGCACTTCTTCAATCATTCAGGGACTGGTAAGGATAAAGCAAAGAGGGATTCATCCTCCTCATGTTATCTTGACAATGCATCTGCTACTATGTTATATTTTCCCTTTTTGTATAGGATTTCATAATCATAACCCAACATTTTTTTCAGCCACTTATTTTGTTTTGGGGATGATAGTCATTGCTCCAAAAAATATTTCAAGCTATGGTGATCTGTTTTAATCTAAAAATGACGTCCTTAGATATATGGTCGCCAGGTGTGCACCACATGAAGAATGGACATCATTTCTTTTTCATACGTAGATCGGCCCAGATTATGACCACTCAACACTTGGCTAGTAAATGTCAGGGGTCGACCATCTTGGGTGAGCACTGCACCTATACCCGTGCCGGAAGCATCCGATTTTACCACAAAGGTTTTGGTGAAGTCGGGAGCTGCTAGGATAGGGGTAGTGCACATGGCCCTCTTTAACTCTATGAAGGCTTGCTCAGTAGTAGGTGTCCAATTAAATGCATTCTTCTTAAGTAGGTCAGTCAAGGGCTTAGCAATTTTACCATAATGGTTGAAAAAAATTATGCAATATCCGGTGAGACCAAGAAAACCCCTTAGGTGCTTTAAGGTCATTGGGCACAACCATTCTTGCATAGATTGTATCTTTTTAGGGTCCACTTTTACCCCATCTCTGCTGAAAATGTGCCCCAAGTATTCCACTTTGTTGACGCCAAATAAACATTTGGTATTTTTGACAAATAATTGGTTTTCTTGCAGCAAGTGAAGGACTTTGTCCACATGAAGAAGATGGCTATCCCAGGTGCGGCTATAAATGAGGATGTCGTCAAAGAAAACCAAGACAAACTTCCGAAAGTAAGGTTTAAATAGATTATTCATGAGACTTTGGAAGGTGGATGGAGCATTGCAAAGGCCAAAAGGCATGACCAAGAATTCATAATGTCCCTCATGAGTTCAGTAAGCAGTCTTCAGAATATCTTCCTTCTTCATCCGGATTTGGTGATAAGTAGAGTGAATGTCTAATTTGGTTAATACACAGGCACCTTATAGTTCATCCAACAAATCATCAATGACGGGAATGGGAAATTTATCTTTGATGGTCAGTTTATTTAGGGCATGAAAATCAGGGCACATGCGCCAAGTACCTTCTTTCTTTAAAACCATCACCAATGGGGAAGAATATGGGCTAGTACTAGGGAAAATTACCCCCACCTCTAGTAATTCTTGTACCATATTTTCTATTTCATTTTTCTGAGCAAAGGAATATATGTAGGGACGTACATTAAGGGGTTGACTACCCAGAAGGAGAGGGATGTTATGATCATGCTCCCTCATGGAAGGAGGTAAGGCTGTATAAATATCAAAGATCTTGGGGTACTTGTCCAAGATGAGTTGCATGCTAGGAGGAACTACCTGAGAAGCTTGTTCAATGGCCTAGATGGCATTAAATTGAGTAATCACACCATGGTGGCCTTTCTTTAAGATTTTTTCCATTCTGTGAGAGCTAATGATTTCAGGAGAGCCCGCTTGGAGACCCCTAAGAGTATAGGGGTGAGCTTCTTGGGTGAAGCTCATATATAATTCTTGATAATCCATTGTGATCAACCCTAGAGTGCGAAGCCATTCTATGCCCAATACAATATCACAACCACCCATGGAAATAGAGAACGTGTGGGTTTTCATATGGTAATCACCCATTTCGAGTTTGACATTCTCACAGCGGCCCCCACACTTCATAGTACCACCATTAGCGATGAGGATTTGAAAATTAGAAATAGGACGAACAAAGCAATGGATCTCATCAGCGAGCCTATGATGAATAAAATGATGGGTGCTACCACTATCAATAAACACCACAACCAACATATGTTTAATGTAGCCCTTGATATTCAATGTTTGTGGGACCGAAATACTTGAGAGTACATGAAGCGAGATGATCGGGTCCACGGATTCCATCGGTGTCATGACAACTGGATCTTCGACAGGATCACCTAACTGAGCCGCCTCTTGGTCGGAAACCTCATTTGATGGGATGTCATCANCATAGGAAGAGGAAGTTGAGGCATCAATATCGAATAACTTTGGTTCTCTACATTTATGCCCTGGTGCATACTTTTCATCACAATAGTAGAAAAGGCCTTGCTTGCGACGTTTCGCCATTTCGACGAGAGAGACCTTTTGGACCTTCAAAGTTTGGGTTGAAGCAGGTGTAGCCCCTGGGCGAGGATGGGTGGTAAATGGAGCCTTCATGGATGGTGCCTAGAGGATGGTCTATGCTTCCCTGGCTAATTGACATTCCTACAACCAGATAGTAGGATGATGCATGTTCACATGAGCCTTGATAGCTTCTTTTAGACCATTGATAAAACATTCAAGGTAAAATTCATCACATAAGCCCTCGGTACAGATAGCCAACTATTCAAATGTCATGATGAAGTCTGTGACAAATCCAGTTTGGCACAGCTTAGTGAGTCAGCCCAAAAATTGTGATTCCCTATCAAAATGAGCACAAACTGCTTTGGAGAATATTTTCCAATTGGGAGGTCCTGGATAACATTTCTTATGCCACTGCCACCACTGTCAGCTTCCTTAATCCAAGTACAAAAATCCTACATGGAGTTTGGTCTCATCATCTCGAATATCATGAAGGGAGAAGTAATTTCCATTTGAGAAACTCGCACGGTTGGGTTGGAACCATAAAATTTATGCATGTCAACTTTGGGCACCTTGTTCCAAGAAGGTGTAGAACCCTAAGGGGAGCAGGAGGACTGAGTATGTTCATAATGACAAGACTAAAGGTCTTATGGGCTAAACTCAACATTCTTACCCCTGAAGAGTTGCACCAATTTGTTGACTTGATCGTCAAGGGTTGTGGTCAATTCATTGTGAAGGGAAGCCATGTTGTCAACAATTTGTTGTTCTAGGTGGGACATTCTATCCTCTAAGGTGTCTTGGGACTGAGAGAGAGTGGTAGGCATGGTGAAGACTTAGGCAGCAACAAAGGTGTCGAGATGGAAAAAATGGGCTTAAAAATGATAGGTAGTCGAGTGATCAGGACAAAGAGAGGAATCTAGTGGGATAGATCTCAAGAAATGCGTCCCAGAGGGGGTTGGGTCCGTAGGAAAAAAAAAAGGCTTAAAATTGAAGGGTACCACTACAATCAGAATGAAGAGAGGAATGCAATGGGATAGGTCAAAAATAAGGGTGTTGACAGGCCCAAACCCTTTTTTTTTGTTACTCCTGCGGAGTTATACTCCGAACTGAATAATACTGCAGAGGCAGAATGCCCAAATTCTTAACAGGACAAAAGATGTAGTAATTCCGCAACCCCAATGCAAATGGCAAGTTTGGACTGCAATAGATCGTGTCTTTTCTTTCTCTGTTCTGTTCCCAAGGGTTAGGATTTGTAGGGAATCTACAGCCAAGGGTTTTCCTTGTGCTATAGCTCTCTTATATACGTGTGGGGTCCAACAGTAGTACTCGACCCAATATCTCAGGGCACCAACTAAGGAGGCTATATTGTACCCTTAGTCATACTATCCAACTACCCCAGTATTGTTATAGTCCAAAAATGCCACATCTATGCATCCAAGACATTGGCCTATCCATTTGCATACTTTGCCAAAAATATTGTTGAGGCTTCTTTCTAAAAAAACATTTTTTGGATAGTGTACGCACCCTACTGCACTAATTGCCTGCGTACACACATGTGTTGCATGCTAGTTATCCCGCGTACATACGCTTGTTGCATGCTAGTTAGCTCGCATTTACCTCCAAAAGTTGCAAAAAATATAAAATTGCACGTATTTCGGCGGAGTTTACGGGCTATGGAGGGTTTCCTAACCATTTTACCCATTGTAGCCCGTCCCCAAACCAAATAACCATCTTTTTCCGATATAAAAAGAGATATTGGGGAGTCATTTAGAGACATGAACAAGAGAATAAGAAAACTCTACCAAAATACCTTCCCTCTCATTGTCAAAGAATTGCATCTTGCTCTGAGTTTTAGCCTTAACCTTCCCCTCCATTGATTCTCCCTATGCAACCCTTCCTCCTTCCCTTGATGGTATGTTGGTTGTGAGAATCTAACGTGGGATTGATGCACTTATAGCCACGACAGAGGAGACCGGACTTGGTTCGTAGAGCGGTTGCAAGCAAAGGTTGTAACCTTTTTATCTTGAATTTGAATAAAATAGATTATCTTTGTCCCAAAACCCTATGTTTACATGTTCTTGTTAATTTGAGCATTTATATATATATATATATATATATATATATATATATATATATATATATATATATATAGGCTTTTAAAGTGATCATTAGAGCTTGTATATGTTGTTGCATTGTATTCTTAACCCCTTGCAGGTCGGCTTTGGGAGGAGATTTGTAATCTAGGAGGCAACAACAAGCGGAAGAGGTCTACATCAACCGTAAGGATTGAAGGTGCACTCATTTACCCTCTCTTCCCTCTTTCTCTCTTATCACTTAGTTTAAATGGTTTTGAGGTAGATTAAAGGTAGATCAGTCTTTTACGGGAGTTATCGCTCTGCCTATTCCTTAGACCCAGTTTAGGGGGAATTTCCCCATAGCAACCCGCCAGCTGTATTTCCAGTTATCATAATCTTTTATAACAACACCATGTCCCACCATTTGTGCCTAGGACATACGACTCTTTCCAAAGTGATTTTCTCAATGGCAAGCTACAGTTCCAAGTCAACCAAATATCATATCTTGAGCATTCGAGTTCATTCGTGATTTCATGTTGCTAGTCATGGAATCATGACAAGATGACGTTATACCAACAATTGTAATCTATAGTATGTAATTAGGATGTTCATAACAATGCACTTATTTTTGGCACACTTTTTTTGTAAAGTCTAGTATCAATGGTCTAAACTGGAATAGACCCGATCTCCTATATAGTGGGGGGAATTTTTAGGAAATGGCTAGTGGTGACACAGTTCTGAAATCAATGTAACAACAATATTCTCCAAACCTGAACTTGTAACAATGTATTTCTTCTGACTTGTTAATGAAATTGGCTTGTTTTTTATTAATTTGTGGGTTTACTTTCCTGCAGTGCTCCTAGCCAAGAGGGCCCCCTAACCTGGGATGTACTAGTAGTGTTAGCAAGAAGGATTTATTACCCGTGTGTTTATTTTATGCATCATTACAATAGATCTATCTGATGTTGATGTGAGAATAGTTAGATTCAATTTAATTATCTTTTATTGCTTTCTTTCCTAGTTCTCACTTTGTTGTAGTTCTTTTTATGAATGTATTTGGAGTGGATTCTAGGGCCCTGTGTGAGGAGTTGTAATTTAGAGGGCCAATATGCATCCAAAAGGTTGCAGGACTCAGACTTACAATTTATGGAGTTTTGTGTTCTGATTGGTGTGTTTCCTTTCTGCCAAGTGTGTGTGTTTGAACTACAAGGCTAAATTGAACTGACTGAACTTCTTTAAGGAGTTGACAATTGTCCTGACAAATCTAGTATAAGATAGGCAACATGATTGTGAGACATGTCAAACCTGAATTCATGTTCAATTTAACTCTTAGAGGTGTGTTTCCAATTGAATTGCTTGTGTGATTAGATAGCATACAAACTAGTTGTCTTAAATCTGCATATATTTTGTCAGCACCTCATTAGCTTACAAGCCTCTGATCGATAATTTAATGAAAAGAAATTTAAGAAATTAAATTGCCCCACATTTTTGGTGCCTTTTCCACAGAGGTTTCAAGGAATTGGTTCTTTATTGGTTTGTTTTGTTTATGTAATTGGTGTGTCTATGGGAGAAACGAACCCAAAATCATCAGATAACTCAATCACAGAACCAGAAATCCCACCGCTAGAAACTGAATACATCCCAATTTGGAGCAAAAATATGGCAAAAGAAGAAGGTAAGACTCATCAAAACATGGGGGAGAACAATCGTAGAAGAGTTCTTCCAGAAGATGAAGAAGAGGTAACTTTCGGTTTCCTATTGTTGATCCTACTGCAAACATTCAGATGAAAAATATCTCTCCTTCGGTGATCCCAAAATTCCATGGAAAGGTGAGTGAAGATCTCGATGCCTTTTATTTGAATTCAATATTTTATGTTGTAGCATGGATTATTCAACAAATGCACAAAAAATTAAACTATTCCCTACTACCCTCAAAGAGGAAGCTCTACACTGGTTCATGGGCTTGGAGGAAAATAACATTAGGACATGGGAAGAGAAGAGGAATCAATTCTTTAAAAAATACCAGGACTATTGTAGATCCATATAATTAAAGGAGGAAATATTTAAGATAGCTCAAAGAGAAGAGGAAACTTTAGAAAACTATCTAGAGAGATTTCTATATAACCTCCAGCGTGCTAAACAACATTGGCTTGATCCAGAAACTCAAAAAATTATATTTTTAAAGGGTGTTTATGAGGAATCTATGAACATGCTTAATATGATGGGGGTTGGGGATATCTCTAAGCTCACCTTCGATGACATCTCTGAAATTTGAAGGAGGTATTCCAGAGGACAAGTTAGGTCCGGGAAAGGAAACCGAGACAGTATTCCTAAAAATATTAAGACAACAGCTAGTGGCGCGACCCGAACTGAACTAGGAAACTTGTTGGAAAGCTTTAAAATAGATATCCTTAGTAAACTCATCCTACAACTTGATACTCTAAGTTTTAAAAAGAAACAAGAAGAGGAGAATGCATCCCTTGCTATATTTTCTCCTAGATGTCATAAAAAGCACCCAAGAAAGGATTGTCCTCTTGATACTATTGTTGTTTGCGCTATTTGTGCAGAAGACCATCCTACAAAAAGTTGTCCATTTATACCAAGTCTTAAAGTAGCATACAAGGGAGAGGATGGAGTAGTATAACAATTGTGTACTCTAGTAGCTAAAAACCCATGGCAGCCCCGTCCAACAGGTATGTATTTTTATCCCTCTTTTTTGAATTCTTCATGTTTTCCAGGGAAACAATATGTATCTTGGAATGTTACATCAACATGGGAATCATGGCCCCAACAACCGACCTAAAGTCACCCTTGGAAACAAGGGTGGTGAGGGCCCAGTTACGGGACTATGTCCTCCTATCCATATCCCACACAAACCTCAATATCCCATGCAACCTCAATAGTTTCCACGACCATGTCCTTCTCAATTTTATCCATCTCAAATTACGACCAAACCACAACCTCCGACAATCCAATCTCAGCAATTGCAGTTGCCATCTACACAACTTCCTAGGAAAAACCAACTACTTGTTCATACCATTGCTAACCCAAACAATAATCCAGCCTAGCCTGCTCTGCAAGCTGAGTTGCATCCCTTCCCAACCTATACCATCACTCTAATGGAGGTGCAAGATATTCACTTGAAGTCTGGGAAGGTTCTCCAAAATAAAAAATATCATCATAATTGAAGAGGAAGTAGAAGAAGTGGCTCCTAGCCTAACAAGTGATACTAACATTCTTGTTATAAAGGAATAGACTATCATTCATCCAAGACAATCTTTTTTTTCAAAAGATCCACCTTATCCTGAAAGGTTGACCCTGAGCAAGTTGGTAACCCTTCCTGAATATGATTTGGTCACTGATCTCAAAAACCTTTGCATCAAAATCCCCTTACTGCAGGCTCTCAGAGACATACCCATTTATGCTAAAAGAGTAAGGGATATTTGTCTAAGAAATACAGGGAGAAAGAGGAAGGACCCACCCACCATACACCTCATTGGAGAGTTTGTTGATCTAGTTATCAGACAAAACTTAGCAAAGAAGTGTATAGATCCTAGTAATCTTGTCGTCTATGTGCATATTAATGGTACCTGCATACCCAATACTTTGATTGTTCTCAGAGCAGCCATAAATATCATGACTGTGTATACCATGAAATATCTAGAATTTCCAAACATCCATTCGACTCCAACTGCCCTTGAGCTAGCCGATAGATCTAAAGTCAAACCCAAAGGAGTGTTAGTGTTACAGAATGTTTCGTCTGCGGACAGATGAAACCTCCCTTGGATCAATATACCCCTATACCAAGACACAAACACTACAAGTGGACACTAACATCCCTTTAAACTCGTTTTAACCAATCAGAAAGAGAGAGGGAGAAAGGGCATGATGTACCTGTTTACGAAGTTTGTCCTCGCTACTTCCAATCCTTGAGCTTGATCTTCAAACCCCCTGGCACAACTTGATACATGCAATGGGAAAGAAAGAGAAACAACCATCTCCCACTCTAGTTGATTAGGTAAAACAAATTCATCTATGAATATCAAAGCAACAATAGACAAGCACATGCAAGAATACACAAGCTTGAAGGAAATAGGCCAAGTATATTCGATGACAACCAAAAGGAGAATACTTACAGACCACGATTGATGTAGTAGTAGCCTCTCCAAGCTCTCCTCGTCTGACCCCTTGCACAAAACTATCAGGATCAAAATGATGATACTATGAATGATTACCTCCCTCCTTCACCTTGGAAAGCCCTCAATATATAGGCTTGAGAGGCACAACCACCATGAGAAAATGAAGGATATGGTTGAGGATATGGATCCTTGAGGTTTGGATCAGATCCTAAGGTGAATCCAAAGCATGAGGTTTGAACATAACCAACCCCGTCTGAAAGATTTGGCCCATAGAATTAGGTGGAGTGACATGGATGGCATTAAATTGAGAAATCACACCATGGTGGCCTTTCTTCAAGAGTTTTTCCATCTTGTGAGAGCTGATGATTTCGGGAGAGCCTGCTTGGAGACCCCTGAGAGTATAAAGGTGAGCTTATTGGGTGAAGCTCATATATAATTATTGATAATCCATTGTGATTGGCCCTAGAGTGCGAAGCCATTCCAAGCCCAATACAATATCACAACCACCAATGGAAATAGAGAACATGTGGTTTTTCAAATGGTAACCACCCATTTGGAGTTTGACATTCTCACAGCGGCCCCCACACTTCATAGTACCACCATTAGTGATGAGGATTTGAAAATACGAAACAGGGCAGACAAAGAAATGGATCTCATCAGCAAGCATGTGATCAATAAAATTATGGGTGCTATCATTATCAATCAACACCACAACCAGCCTATGTTTAATGTATCCCTTGATATTCAATGTCTGTGGGGCCAAAATACCTGAGAGTGCATGAAGTAAGATGACCGGGTCCATGGATTCCATCGGCGTGACAACTGGATCTTCGACAGGATCACCTGGCTGAGCCGCCTCTTGGTCGGAAACCTCATATAATGGGATGTCATCATAGGAAGAGGAAGTTGAGGCATCAATCTAGAATAACTTTTGTTTTCTACATTTATTCCCTGGTGCATACTTTTCATCACAATAGTAGCAAAGGCCTTGCTTGCGACGTTCTTCCATTTTGATGGGAGAGACCTTTTGGACCTTCAAAGTTTGGGTCAGAGTAGGTGTAGTCCCTAGGCGAGGACAAGTGGTAAATGGTGCCTTCAGGGATGGCGCCTAGAGGATGGTATCTGCTTCCCTGGATAATTGACATGCCTGCAACCAGGTAGTAGGATGATGCATGTTCACATGAGCCTTGATTTCTTCTTTTAGACCACTGATAAAACATTCAAGGTAAAATTCATCAGATAAACCCTCGGTACAGATAGCCAACAATTCAAATGTCGTGATGAAGTCTGTGACAAATCTAGTTTGGTGCAACTTAGTGAGTCGGCCCAAAAATTCTGATTCCCTATCAAAATGAACACAAACTGCTTTGGAGAACATGTTCCAATTGGGAGGTCCTGGATAACATTTCTTATGCCACTACCACCACTGCCATCGTTCTCGATCCAAGTACAAAACTCCTACATGGAGTTCGGTCTCATCATCTTGAATATCATGAAGGGAGAAGTATTGTTCCATTTGAGAAACCCACCCGGCTGGGTTGGAACCATCAAATTTATGCATGTCAACTTTGGGCACCTTATTCCAAGAAGGTGTAGAACCCCAAGGGGAGCAGGAGGAGTGAGTATGTTCATAATGAGAAGACTGAAGGTCTTCTGGGTTTGTCTCAACATTCTTATCCCTGAAGAGTTGCACCAATTTTTTAACTTGCTCGTCAAGGGCTGTGGTGAATTCATTGTGGAGGGAAGCCATGTTGTCAGCAATTTGTTGTTCCGGGTGGGACATTCTATCCTCCGAGGTGTCTTGGGACTGAGAGCAAGTGGTAGGCATGGTGAAGACTTAGGTAGCAACAAAGGTGTCGAGATGGAAAACATGGGCTTAAAAATGACAGGTACTTGGGTGATCAGGACAAAGAGAGGAATCTAATGGGATAGGTCTTAAGAAAGGCATCCCAAAGGGGGTTGGGTCCACAGGGAAAAAAAGGCTTAAAATTGAAGGGTACCACTGCGATCAGAATGAAGAGAGGAATTCAATGGGATAGGTCACAAATAAGGGTGCTGACAGACCCAAACCTTTTTTTTTGTTACTCATGTGGAGTTATACTCCAAACTGAATAATACTCCAGAGGCAGAATGCCCAAATTCTTAACAGGACAAAAGATGTAGTAATTTCGCAACCCCGATGCATATGGCAAGGTTGCACTGCAATAGATCATGTCTTTTCTTTCTCTGTTTTGTTCCCAAGGGTTAGGGTTTGCAGGGAATCTACAGTCAAGGGTTTGCCCTGTGCTATAGCTCTCTTATATACGTGCGGGATCCAACAGTAGTACTCCACCCAATATCTCAGGGCACCAACTAAGGAGGCTAGATCGTACTGTTAGTTGTACTACCCAAGTTGGACCGACTACCCAGGTACTAGAGAGTCACTTCCCGAGTGTTGTTCTCGGTGACACTATAGCATTCAGGCGGCCAATCAACTTATCTACGGAGGGTTTCAGGATGCCTAGGTCGATCTGTATAGAAGTGTTATCTTATGCGCTATCACTCGAAGGGGTACCAACAAGAGTTACAAGGGTGGCCAACAGATGTGCGCTTAAGAACTACTTCTAGTTCCTACATGTATGACTCCTCGACCGTGGGTTTATGCGCGTAACGGCAGATCTTTGTAGCTTAAAGACGTCGGATACGTCTCTACCCTGAAAACATTTAGCTCACAAGTCTTTCCCTGGAAAGAGATCTTATACCACTTGCAATATTCCTGATACAATATATTATGCATAACATAAAATATATAGTAGGCAATGACAAAATAATAATGATATATCCAAAAAAAATATCAGAATAACACCAGAATAATCACCAGGAAGAGCAACTTTATTATGATCGCAATGTTCACTTGCCTCTTCGAGGGGGCAACCTCTAGAAGAGCAAAGCTCTATTACAATAATCTCCAAGACAAGATATCCAATGCCTCCTACTCTTATTTATACTAATTCTACCTTCTAAGGAAACTTCTAGAGGAAGACATTTCTAGAAGCGAAAGCTTCTATTAGGTCTTCTTACATTGACTTATTCTTCTTTATTTATTAGACCTTATTAACTAATGTTAGCCTTTATTACATAGAAAACATATCCTACTAACTAATGACCCGTGGAGAAGGCTTAGGATCGGATCCTAACAAACAAAGGGAAAGAGGGAGAGAGGGAACAAAGGGTAGAGGGGGGAGAGAGAGAGGGAGAGGGGGGTATAGAGAGTGATAGAGATGTA
>JASDQU010754408.1:48346-64297 GCA_032191745.1 Picea mariana | reverse complement strand
GGATAGAGAGAGAGAGAGAGATTCAGTTGGGGGGGCAGAGGGGGGAGAGAGAGAGGGCAGGTAGAGAATATTTCATGTTAACAGGAACACATGTGCGCTTTAGGAACACGTGCATGTTCCTAAAGTGCGCACGCGTTATTTTTATTTCAACTTGTTTTAGGAACGCACACACGTTCTTGTACATGTGTTTCTCAAGAACGCGTGCGCGTTCCTAGAAACACGCACACGTTCCTGCTCACCCCATTGCCACTTTATCATCCACCAACTTCGTGTACTCACCCGAGAGCTTATGGTTAACGGTGTATTAACCCACCAATCAGTTCCTTAAGTTATGATTTGTACATCGACACATTTAGTGCTTGTATATCATCATGTGGCGAGTACCAACAAACTCATCAACATTCACATGGCATGTATTCCTGTTCAGTTCTTCAAACACTTGAACTTAAATGCGAAGAGACGGGATTACTGTGCTCGCATGCTATTAGCTTTGTTCTCACATGATTATGTTCTGATATCCTTTACATCCAAGGCTCATTGTGGGATAATGGCGTTGAGATTGGATAGTTGTTCTCGCATGCTTATGTTCTGCTATCCTTTACATCCTAGGCTCGTTGTGGGATAATGGCATTAAGGTTGGATAGACACCGGGGGCTTATGGAATTTCTTAACCATGTTATTATTTCTACCACTCTGTGTTTGTTCTTTGGTTTCGCACAGGGTGCCAGGGACCTACCTCCCTAGTGGAGCACCAATCTATCTCAGGTTGTTGTTGAGAATGAAGCTATGGACAAGATAAGTTTGTGGATTTTGGAGCCGGCCATTCACCGAATTGGATTGTCGAGAGGTGTTTTCCATTTAATATATAGGCACCAAGGAACTCAATGGTTTCTGTTGACAAAGGCGTGTAATTTCTTCACATAATGTAATTTCTCCACTGGGCAGCTAATGGATTAGAGGGATATGCAAGAGATTCACAAAGTTCTGAGAAGCCACAAAGAGCATATCCATTGCAATAGGTCCTCTCTCTTCAATCTCAGTGCCAAAACACATGAAATTGAGAATCAAATTGTAGCACAAGTAGTAGAAATAATGGGGTCTCTGGTGGCATTAAAGCAACAACTGGTAGTGATAGAAGTTGAATGCAGCCTTCTCCTGAATTTTTCTCTCAATCTTCACATAGGTGATGAGGCAATGGCCTCGAATTCAAGAACCTCAACGAATTCATCCAGAGGAGGGTTAAAAGAGGAAGAATCTATCCATCAATTCAACGAGGAAATGTAACTTGTGAGCCACGAAGGTGAACCAGCGAGTACAGGTTTGGAGGATGCTGCTAGTCACTATGTTCAAGGCTAGTTTAAATGATTTTTAAGACTTTAAAAATTCTAGGCATTTACTATAGAATATATAGCATAAAGAAACACTAAGTAACTTTGCATAAGGATAAGGCCATTCTCTGTTTTTGGATCTGTAACATGATTTTGTCTAGACGGTGTAATTGTTACTATGTTTTTACTGGAACTATATTGTGATGTAGTCTCTGCTGTAGCATTTGCTACAACCTTTTTCTAATCTAATTTACCCAGTTACTATTTAAAAAAAACAAACCTAACCATTTGAAATCTTATAAGTTCATTTTTGCTTTTGCTAAACGTGGTATTGTTATCTGGCAGGAAAATTTACAGCAGTGGCTAACAGATGGGAAAGGACGTGATCAATTTGTTATTCGTGCTAACACTGACACTGAAGTTCGGTGGAATGATCCTAGACAACATAAACCATAACCAATCTACCGCCGTGGAGTAAGTTCACCATGGACATTGATGCATATGAAATACTCTTCTTCACGACAGTGTAATCTCTGACGATACCACCAATTCTGTTTTCCAACTGCAAAAGGTACTGAAGTTAAAGATCTTTTATTTTGCAGTACTGGACTGAAAGCTTTGTCCGGTGGTCATCTCTTGGAACATACCTGGCAACAGTGCACAGGCCCGGACCAGCTATTTGGGGGTGACAGTTCAGCCTTTAACCCTCTGATGCGCCTTGCACATCCACAGGTTTGTGTTTGCCAAAAGCTACTCGGTGGGTCTGGAACATAGTATTTGTGAGTTACTCCTCTGCTATTACATATAAGACCTATATTAAAAGAACTTTAGTAAAGACAAAATAAGAAAAGTAATGGACAGTTGTGCTTTATACAGGTAAAACTGATAGATTTCTCTCCCGGTGAAAATTTCTTGGTTCCTTACAGCAACCATGAGCCAAGTAATCCTCGAGACACGCAGGTACTCGTTGAGAGCTATTGTTTTTTTTAAAATATGTTCATTTTTTTATTAATTAGCAATAAACTATAGGGAGCACATTGCGAAACAGGTTTTGGCAAAAGATCAGGCCCCTGAGTAACTCACGTGAGAAGTGACCAAACCACTACACCCAATGCACAACAAGAAAAATACATTGAAATATTATATATGACTCTTATTTTTGGAATTTATCTTTAAAGATCTTGCAAATTTATTCTAACATATCCATGCATTTTGTTCAGAGGATTACCCTCGACATTTTTGACGTGAGGACTAGTAAAATATTGAGAGAGTTTAAAGGAAGTGCTGATGATTTTGCAACTGGTGGAACTGGTGGTGTTGCTAGTGTGTCTTGGCCTGTATTCGGGTATTTTTTTTCCTATTGATTTGTAGTCTAAGGACCAGTACTCAAATAATACTATGTTTGACTTGTTATTCATCATATTTGTGAGCAGATGGGCTGGTGGCAGAGATGACAAATACTTTGCCCGCATTGGGAAAAATACCATCAGTGTTTATGAAAAATAGTATGAGTCTCTTAGATAAGAAGTCCCTCCAAGTTAACAATATAATGGATTTCAGTTGGTCAACGACAGATCCAATGCTAGCCCTGTTTGTGCCAGAGGGAGGTGGTGGTAACCAACCTGCAAAAGAGAGTATCATATTTTACTACTGTGATATATGGATCCCTAGAAATTTTATCAAGATTATTCTTTTAATCAAAATAGAAAGGCACCTACACCCGGGGTACAAATTTGACTCGTATGACTGGTGTGTTTCAGGTGAGTCTTGTACAGAATTCAAATCCCTGGAAGGGAAGAACTGATGCAGAAAATCTTTTCAGTGTAAGTGACTGCAAAATGTACTGGCAAAGCAATGGAGACTACTTGGCAGTCTAAGTGGACCGCTATGCCAAAGGAAGAAGAAAAGTACATGCACTGGTTTTGAACTTTTCCACATAAAGGAAAGAAATATCCCCATAGAGGTCCTGGAATTAGAAAACAAGAATGACAAGATCATTGCATTTGCCCGGGAGCCCAAAGGCCACAGGGTTGCTATTATCCATGGGGATGGACCCAGGCCAGATGTTAATTTCTATTCAATGAGGAGCCCTAATAATGTGGGCCGGGTTTTCAAGCTGGCTACCATTAAAGGAAAACAAGCAAATTCCCTTTACTGGTCCCCATTGGACGGTTTATTAGTCTTGCAGGGCTAAAATTTTTAAATGGTCAGCTTGAATTCTATAATGCTGTTGAACTTGAGACACTGGCAACTGCTGAACACTTCAAGGCAACTGATATCGAGTGGGATCCTACTGGAAGGTGAGACCTTTTTATATCTATATAACACGATACGTTATTAGTTATTATGCCTGCGTTTTGCAAATAAATGGTCTTCAAGTTTCTGGTAGTATGTACTGCCCGTTTACAGATATGTTGCAACATCAGTCACGTCTGTTCATGACATGGAAAATGGTTTTAACATATGCTCTTTCAATGGAAAGCTATTGTACCGCATTCCCAGAGATCATTTCTACCAGGTAAGTATGCAAAGCATTAATTGTAAATTATATTATTTTCGTTTTCTAGTTCTTAATTTTTATATCTCTCTTCACTGTGAATCCCAGCTATATGGCATCCAATGCCACCCTCTCTTCTAAGCCCAGAGAAAGAGGAGGAGGTTACTATGAACTTAAGTATCACGAGAAGTATGAGGCTGAAGACCAGGAGGTGTCGTTGTTGTTGAGTGAGCAAGACATGTAGAAATGGAAGAGATTGCAAGAGGATTGGTCGGGCTTGGTCAATGAATGGAAACGTCTTCACGAGGAAGAGAAATTATCTTGACAGGAACTGCGAGATGGAGAGCCTAGTGATGAAGAAGATGAATATAACCAGAAGAAATCGAAGTTGAAGAGAGAGTAGATGTTACTGAGCAGTTAGTATGCACTTGTTTGTGCCTCCATACAGGCATATATGTTTGTGCCTTCATCCAGCAGATAGTGATAAATTGTGAAGCAAGAAATGGAGAGAGAAAGAATAGAACAGAAAACAGTATATTAGAATGTAAGAAGAAAAGTACAATGAGAAGAGTTAATGAAGAACTACTATGCAAAGGGAAATAGCTGAGCTAAATAGGCTCAAGCAAAACAAGAATAGAAAGTACAGCTGGCTAGGACAGCTGGTAGTGTACAGTCAGCCTGTTGAGGTAACATTATATTTAACACTCCCTCTTAAACTCAACTGTTACAAATATCAGCATTGATTATGCCCAAGTGTTGTCTCTGAAAATCAAAAACCGATTTTCCTAGTGGCTTTGTAAAGATATCAACAAGCTGATCTCGAGAACCACAGAATTGTAGTGCAATATCACCAGTATTGACTAGCTCGCATATGAAATGAAAACGAGTGTCAATGTATTTGCTTTTCTTGTGAAACACATGATTTTTGGATAAAGCAATTGTTGAAGTATTGTCACAGAAAATAGGAGTTGGATCCTTTTCTATATGTGACATATCTTTCAATATTCTTCTCAGCCACACAGTTTGACGGGAAGCTAAGGTAACAACGACATACTCTGCCTCTACAGAAGATATTGATACAATTGGCTGCTTCTTTGATGCCCATGAGATCAGGTTCGTGCCCAGATGAAAAACATGTCCAGATGTATTTTTCCTATCATCTAGGCTACCTGCAAAATCACTGTCTGTGTAACAACAAAGTTGATTACTATCAGATTTAGTGTACCATAAGCCAAAATTGAGAGTTCCTACAACATATCTCAGAATTCGTTTCGCCATTTTTCAATGAGAATCTTTGGGGGATTCCATGAATCTGGAAACAAGGTTGGTTGCATACATAATGTCAGGCCTAGTTGTTGTAAGATACAACAAGTTGCCTACTAAACTTTTGTACAGGGTAGAGTCCACTATAGGACCTTCATCATTCTTGCTCAATTTTGTGCCTAAAGGTATAGGGGTTTCTGATGGATTGCATTCTTCCATGTGAAATCTTTTGATGATGTCTGCTGCATACTTTTGCTGACAGACAAAAATGCCTTTGGTTGATTGATCAACCTCAATCCCTAAAAAATATTTCATTATGCCAAGATCTGCCATCTCAAACTCAGATTGCATGGCATGTTTAAAATTTGGTAACTCAAGATTTTCAGTATAGATCATGTCATCAACATATAAACATACAATCAAAATTTTACCATGTTGATCTGTTTTGGTGTAAAGAGTTGGCTCATTTTGGCTTCTGCTGAAACCACTTTTGATCAGGTAAGTGTCAATTATGTTGTACCAAGCTCTTGGAGCTTGCTTTAAGCCATACAAGGCTTTATTCAACCGATATACTTTGGCTGGGTGCTCTTGAACTTCAAATCCAGGTGGTTGATCAACATAAACTTCTTTTTCTAAGAAACCATTCAAGAATGTTGACTTGACATCCATCTGGTATACTTGCCATTTGTGTTGGGCTGCTATGGCCAATAGAGTCCTTACAGTGTCTAGTCTTGCTACTGGAGCAAAAGTTTCACCATAATCAGTACCTAGTTGTTGTGAAAATCCTTTGGCAACTAGTCTTGCCTTGTGTTTTTCAATCTACCCTTTTTCATTAAGTTTAGTTTTGTAAACCCACTTGACACCAATACTCTTCTTCTGACTTGGCAAATCAACAAAATCCCATGTCTGATTTTTCTCAATGGAGTCAATTTCTTGGTTCATGCCTTGGACCCAATGTGGCTCCTTAGTTGCTTCCTTAAAAGATGTAGGTTGACATGACATTAAAGCAAAAAGGTTGTGTTATTCAAAGTCATCCAACTGCTGATGGATTTCTCTCAAACTTCGAGTTCTCTGATTTTGTGGTTCAGAGAATGATTCTCTGCTGGAAGTTGAGTTATCCTGAGAATTTTCAGGTTGTCTTTGTACCTGCAATCTTGGAAGAATAGTTTGAGGTACTTGTTGTCCTGAATTTTTTGTGTTTTCAGAACTTGGCAGCAATGGATTTTGACTGTCCATTCGCTGATTTTCTGAATCATTCCAGAATTGATTTTCCAGAAATTTTACATCTCTGCTGAGAATTAGTTTCTTGGTGATTGGATTGTAAAGCCTGTAANTAAGCTTTAGATGTTTCACTATATCCAGTGAAAATACATTTCTCACTTCTTTCATCAAGTTTCTTCCTTAATTCGGAAGGTATGTGAGCGTATGCTATGCATCCGAATGTCCTTAGATGTGCAACATTGAGCTTTGTCCAACTCCATGCTTCTTGGGGGACTTTCATCTTTAGACTTGTGGTTGGAGATCTATTCAGAAGATAAACTGAGCATGCCACTGCTTCAGCCCAAAAACTATTTGACAAACTTTTATCTTTGAGAAATGTTCTTGCCATATTCATTATTGTCTGATTTTTTCTTTCAGCCACTCCATTTTGTTGTGGAGTATACCTGGTTGTTGTTTGCATGATAATGCCTTGTGATTTGCAGAAATTTGCAAATTCTCTGGAGTTGTATTCTCCTCCTCCATCTGACCTGAGTGCTTTGATATATTTACCACTCTGTTTTTCAGCTTCTGCCTTGAATTCTTTGAATTTTGCAAAAGTTTCAGACTTGTGTCTAAGAAAATAGATCCAGATTTTTCTGTTGAAATCGTCAATAAATGTTAGAAAGTAAAAGCTACCACCTATTGACTTTGTTTGCATTGGTCCACATAGGTCAGTGTGGACAAGTTCAAGATGTTGTTTAGCTTGATTGGAAGACTGTGGAAAACTAGTTCTCTTATGTTTTCCAAGTATACATGACTCACATGGGGGAATTTGCTCTTTAAATATAGGAGGACCTTTGACCATGGAGTTCTTCTGAAGAAGACTTAGACTCTGAAAGGGTAGATGTCCAAATCTTGTATGCCAAACCATTGTTTCATTCAGGGTAGATGTACTCTGTGTATATGGTTGAATCAGATTTGCAGTTCTAAGTGTAAGGGGAAACATCCTATTCGGAGTCATATGGATTTCAGAAATTAATTTTCTGTTGGGGTTTTTGTCATATATTTTTCAAGATGCACCCTCAAAAAGTACCTTATAGCCATGTTCAATGAGTTGTCCTACACTTAGCAAATTATGTTTCAAATCTGAAACATGATAGACATTGTTTATGTCTTTTTTTACATTCTGTTTAGTAAGAATAGGAACAGTTCTTTTTCCTTGAACTTTGACTAAAGAATCATTTCCAAGTGTAATATCAGATGAGAGTGAAGAATCAATGCATGAAAGTAAATCTTTGTTACTTGTCATGTGATTGTTGCATCCACTGTCCAGCAACCAGAGATCTTTAGGTTGTTGTTCAGTCTTGTGGCACGAAAGAAACATACCTCTTGAGTTTTCTCCCGTGTGATTTGACACATGTGCTCTGCCTGAGAGCTGATCTGCTTGCTTATTCCTGCATTCAGATTCATAGGGCCCATACTTTTTGCAGTAATAGCATTGTATGCTTGATTTCTCATTTGATCTTCTCCCTCTACCTCTTTGAGGTTGAAAACTCTGATTCTGTTTTTGTTGTCTGTGTGCTTGGAAGTGTTGATTCTGTTGTTGTTGTCTGTGTCCTCCACTGGAATGAGGATTTATGTGACTGCTCCCTCTTCCTTGGTGATCTCTGCCTCGCCCTCTGCCTCTCCCTCTGCTGAAGGAGAATTGTGTTTTGAAAGCATTGGTGATTGACTCATCTGTGAGATGCAGTCTCAATTAGTTCATCTGTTGAAAAACTTGACAGATCCTTGGATTCAAGGATTGTTGTTACAACCATTTCAAATTTCTTTGGTAAACTTCTGAGGATTTTGTCAACAATGTGTTGATCAGTGATGGTTTCACCAGTCAATCTGATCTGGTTCACGATGTCCATTTCTCTGGTCATGAACTGATCCACACTTTCGGACTCTGTCATCCTTAGAGTCTCGAATTGCGTCCTCAAGGTCTGCAGTTTAACTATTTTGACCCTGTCATTTCCTTGGTAGGAAGATTTAAGGATGTCCCAGGCCTGTTTTGAAGTATCAACGCCTGTGATTTTTGAGAAAATCGAGTCATCCACAGAATTTTGAATCCAAAATTTAGCTTTATTTTCTCTGTTTCTCTGAGTTGCCTGAGCAATTTTCTGCAGGTTTGTCATGGCGGCAAGGTCTGTTGGATCTGGTTCCACATATCCATGATCCACTGGATCTTAGCACTCTTGTGCTTGCAAGAAGGATCTCATCCAAAGAGACCAGAACTCATAGTTCTTTCCAAGAAGAATCGAACCCTGAGTTGGTCCTAAATTGCTAGACGTCGCCATCTTTTAAAGAATTTAACAAAACAGAAAAAAAAAATCTTACTTACCTGTCTCCTGCATGTAATTTGCAGTGGCTTCAGAACTCTGCGATTCGAGATTTCGCAAGTTTCGACTTCGCAATTTTTGGCTTCGTGATTTTGACTTCGGGACTTCGTTATACGAGTTCTCCGATCTCTTGTCACTCCAACCTCCGATCGCCAAAACGCCGAAGGGAGTTTATCGGCCTTGAATTGGCCCTTAGTCTCCGATCAATGTGACCATGTGCCTTGATGTTAAAGCACTACGGGCTTTTCCAGTTCTTTGTCTTTCAATTTGCCGAAATGTGAAATATGCTGGAAAGGCCCTTCTTGAAAGCCTTTTCGGGATTTCGCGAATCGGGACTTCGGGTTGCGAAGTGGCTCGGTTCTCTGTCTGCGGGATCCCCGGTATGCCGAAACACCGAAATATCTCGGCTCTTATTTCCAGACTTTTCAGAGTAACGCAATTCGGGATTTCGTGTTTTCCGATGTAAAGAGTCCTCAACCCTTTGTCCTACCGATTCTCGAAATGCCGAGTTTTGATACTCCTTTCGTGCTTTCGGGACTTCAAATGTCGAAATGCCGAAATTTGCCTTTGGACAATCAATGGTCCAGATCCTCTGATGATCTGACGGTCCAGATCCTCTAATGATCTGACGGTCCAGATCCTCTAATGATCTGACGGTCCAGATCCTCTGATGATCTGACGGTCCAGATCCTTTCGGGATTTCACGAATCGGTATTTCGCGACTCTTGAGTTCGCGATTTCGGGTTTCGGGACTTCCTGTTTCCCGATGTCGAGAACCTCTGGCTTCTCGATCGCCGAAATGTCGATTTGTCGAAATGGCTTTAACTTCAGTTATCCCCTTGGGCTATACCTCTAGTCCACATGACCTCTCCTGATATGACCACAGTCCCTTTCGGGGTTTCGCGACTCAAACGCGCGACCTCTTGGTCTCTCGACTTCCGAAAAGCCGATTTTTGAAATGTCGATGGCCTTTCCTTTTGGGACTTTTCCGAAGGCGTAGATTGTTGCCATGCGTCCCCTCAAGATCGATGGTCCTCGTCGTTTCACAATTTCGCGACTTGCGACTCCAAATCCTCTGTCAACTTGAAACCCCGGTAGTCGAGATGCCAACGGTTTCCTCGATCTCCACCACGTGTCCGAACGAATGGACGGCTGTGATCTTTTCAGGATTTCGGGACTTTCGCCGTGGAGTGTCCCAACCTTTCGTCAACAAGACCTCCGATATCCCAAACTCTGAAATGCCGAAAATTTGATGGCGCTTGTATTTGCTGCCACCTGTCCTCTAAGATGGACGACTCACAATCCTCTAGGGATTTCGCGATATGTGATGTCGGGATTTCGCGTATCGGGGTTTTGGAGAGCAGTCTCCTTTGCTCGTCCAACTCCCAATCCCTGATTTTGCGATTGGATCAGATCGACGACTCACGATCTATTTCGATCCAACGGTCCGGAATAACTCGTGATTTCACAATTCGCGAATTCTCACGGCAGACCTCTGACCTTTACACCTTGCGAGTCAGCGAAATGCCGAGATCTCGCCACGTGTCTCTTGATGGACGGTCCAGATGATTTCGGGATTTCGCGACTTCTTTCTTCTGTGCGGTGCAGAGGAGTTAAACCTCACGCACTTTGTCACGGATCCAACGGCTGTCGGTCCTCTACGCAAGATCTAACGGCTGAAATTCTTTTGCCTTTTCCGCGCTCTCCTCGTCCCTTCTGAACTAGATTTCCACCTCAAATCTTTTCGGAGGACGGATCTTACTGCTGCAACGGTTGTTCTTTGCGCCTTCAACGTGTTCTTTGCGGCTTCTGCAAAGATTGATCGGTCTTTCACTGATTTGCAAAGATTTTACGAGATCTTTAAAGGTTAGTTCTTTGCAACAGTCTTTGACAGATTTGAGAGAATTCCTGCAATTCTTTAAACGCTTCTTCTTTCTGTAACAATATTTCACAAATTTGAATGAATTTCTTTGAATTCTTTAAATGTGCTTGCCTCCTGTAGCTCTTCTTCGTGAATCTTTGACGAATTTGTAATTGTTCACGAATCTTTACAGTTTCTCCTTCTGCAGTTTCTTCTTCCTCAATCTTTCGAGCGTATTGCGCTCTGCTTCCTCATGTGAGCTTCTTACGGTGATCTTTTGAGAGAATGACGAATAGCTTCCCAAGCCTTGTGAAAAAACTGTGTCCCGTGCTCTCGTGATCTGTGTAAGCTCTGCACTGTGAGGATCGTGTTGCTCTCCAGCTTGTGTGAAGATGCTTACTACTGTAGCTCTGATACCATGATAAATTGTGAAGCAAGAAATGCAGAGAGAAAGAATAGAACATAAAACAATATATTAGAATGTAAGAAGAAAAGTACAATGAGAAGAGTTAATGAAGAACTACTATGCAAAGGGAAATAGCTGAGCTAAATAGGCTCAAGCAAAACAAGAATAGAAAGTACAGTTGGCAGTGTACAGTCAGCCTGTTGAGGTTACATTATATTTAACAGATAGCTTATGTAGAAAATGCAGTGATTTTTAACTGCGTTCAATGTCACATTCATAATAGTAGAGATACTCATTTGTTGAAATTTGCAGTATGGGCATTGAAATGCCCACTTTCTTAGAGGAAAAATTGCAATGTGAAAGTTTGATCTATTATTCATTGAATGACGTAATGTTCATAGGAAAAATTGTAATGTGAAAGGTTGATTTATTATTCATTGAATGATCTAATGTTCTGAGGGTAATTTCTTTCAGATTTTTGTATGTAACAGATTTTCAATGTACTATTAATACTTATTTTATCTTTTTGAATTTACTCTCTGGATTTGAATTTGCTATTTTTTTTAGGAGAAACACATATTTTTAACCATTAAACTCACTCTACGATTTTTTGGGAGAAAACACATATTCTTAACCATTAAACTCACTCAAACTGTTTTAAACTCACTCAAATCGTTGTTGTACAAATAAAAAGAATTCTTTATTTTTTTGCTGGTGAACTTAATTTTATTCATAATAATATTACATGCAAAACTTCATATCCATAAAATATGTGTTTGGGCTTCATATATATGCCCTGCCCAAACCTCCCTCAGCATTTCCCTGAAATATGTTTAGGGCTTCATATGCATACCCACGCCCAGAATATCTGGCCATATCTTTGCATGTCCAGAGATCTGTATTTTCAAGCATCTGTGAGATTTGCACGTATGACAATGTGATCACAAGGGCGTGTTGTCGTTAAAATGGTGATATATATACTACAAACGTGAATGCCTTACAGGACGGTGAGCCTTAAAATGCATACTTTGGAGCTCATCAATTTTGATCCCAACTTACATACTACTTTCACAAGCTAATCCTACAGAGACAGTTCTCTTAAACAGTACCAATCTGTGATTCAACAAAATATCATTGTATTTAAGTTTTTTTTTTTTTTAAACTGTGTGCTAGTTCTAGTAAAAAAAATGTTTCATTTGCATATTGGTTTTTCCGATACAATGAACTGTAGATTGGATTTAAAATGCTTGACTAAATAATTTTGATGGGAAAATCTATATTTTGATTTCACAACTCTCGCTATTATGTCAAACAAACGAATTTGAACTATGTATACTTGACTGTTGAATATGGCTAAGCATTTCTATTTTAATGTGAATAATAAAGATATTATTATGAAAGCCATAAATCTAAATCTTTTTACTTTTTACCCAATAGAAAATTTGCTCAAATTATATTTAGAAGTATAATTTTTTTACATCTTTTTGTAAGTGATTAAAGTGGATGTATCAAGTAGTCAAAACATATATTGTCCGAAAATAACATTCCTTACAAGTCTCATAGGACCGATATTTCAAAATGTGATGCTACATAACCATAATACTAGATCAAAAGGTAAACATATGACTTTATATACCCATATTTATATGATAAAAGCTCTAAAATAGTATAAGGAGACTCAAAATACCGAAATACGAAAATTGTCAAAATAGGATGAGTTGTCTTTTGGAACCTTGAGTCCTGTTTTCCCACTTGAAATATGTAATTTTTCCTTCAGGTTCATGTATAGCTTGTTTAGATAGATGATCCGCCTCCTTATTGATGATCCGCCTCCTTATTAAAATCCCTGAAAATATGTTGGAAACGAATTTCTTGAAAGTTTTTTAATAATTCCTTGGTTCTAAGATTCCATCCTTCGATAGCACTAGCGTGGAGTCTATTAGCACTGAAAATCACCCTCGGATTGTGGGAGGATAAGCCTAGTACCTATTAGATTTTTTGGTGGATGTTGGTTTTATATGAGTGGAGGTCAATGGACAAAACGCAATCTATGAATGATGTTCAACACAGAACTGGACAAGAAATGCACAGGGAAGTTAGAGCCACAACTAACTTTAGTCAGTGAATTGAGTTTACGTGTGAGAAAAGGGAAGACTTAGTAAGAAAGGTGGACAAGACTGCTATGGGCATCAGGCCTTCAAGCCACTTGGAGAAGAAAAACTCAAACTCAATATCACTCTTAATCTCAAGCTTCAGACACTGAAATATGTCCAAACAACACAGTCACAACAGCACAATGATCAAACCTACATCACCATGCAGCTACAACAACTCGATTGGATCCTCCATTCCCGAGCCATTCAGTGTAAGAGGGGAAAAGATCACAAGGAAGCTGACTAAAACTGGTCACGATACCAATGTAATCAAACCTACATTACAACAACATAACAACCCTCGACTGGATCCTCCATGCCCGAGTGTTTTAGCACAATTTTTACAAAGAGATGAAAAGAGGCTGACTTCTATTAATCTAAAAGTCTCAAATCCAATACATAAGCAGAGAACAATTCTGGCATCAAAACATTACAAAATAGGGAGATTTGCTCAACCAGTTGACAACCTTAACAAAATATCAAAACTACCTACTTGTACTCAGAACTATCCACAACCACCAGGGGCGCGCTCTGGCCACTACATTCAAGGCTTGGCATCTACATCTTCTTCTGTTAGTATGCACATGCATTCTTCTGTGAGACGCGAGCTCAGATCAACATGGGTTTTGCAGGAAAATCTGCTCACAGGGGTACCACGGGCTGACAGCTTTGACCCTTGCGTTGGGGCCTCCATGCCTTTTGTTTATGGGGTGAGACGAGGTTTCAACCACCACCCCATTTCCATTAATTACTTTCATCAAGATTAGGGTGGGGCTAATGCCCAAAGAGCTGCCATGCACAGCTAACGATTCTTCGAGCTTCATCCGATATTTTGAAACCATGGTGGTCTCGCTCTGTAACGAACACAGGCAACCCTTGCCTTTGGTGCAAGTCTTTGTGAAATCAACACCCTTTCCTTTGCGCTCCCAGAGCTCCTGGTGTCAACCTCTTCTTCATGTGACCCTGGGCCATGACTTGGCGCTTAACTCCCGAGTGCTTCGTGACTTTGCACTTCACAAAGTCAACGCTTTTCCCTTTGCCAATTTCCCGAATCACGAATTAGCGATTCACTTATCTGCTGCCACGTCCTTCCTTCCATTTGATGACCATGATCTCTTCCTCGGAACTCCACCTCGGTCGACTCCATGCGATGGGGGATAACCTTTCTTCCTGGACTCGCTTTTCATGTGACCACGAGCTGTGACCATGGGCCCAATTCCTAAGCGCTTCGCAACTTCGCATTTCGGGTGCTTTAATGTGGGCCACTCCTGACTCTCCCGATTTCTGAACTCCCGAACTAGAGCTTAGTGAGTGCTAGCTCCCTTCCAATGGACCCCTCCCATGTGACCTTCGTTATGACCTGGGGCCCAACTTTCGAGCGTTTCAGGACTTCGCGTTTCGCAAAGTCGAAAGTTAGCTTACCTCCTTTCTTCCGATTTCCGATTCTCCGACTTCGCTAGTGTCATATCAACAGTCCAGATCTAATCTTCCTATGACCTGTGACTTCGGACCTTTTGCTATGGCATTATACTTTGCGCACTTTTGGAATTATGCATGCTCGTGCATCGTCAATCTGATTTGTCTGATGGATCTTCGTCGTTGAAAGATAAGCTTTTCTGCTTGCTTGCATTTCGAGACCGAAATGGACTACTCTGAACGCTGCACTTTGATGCTTCTTGTGCAGGCTGCGAACTTGGACAACATGCTTCCCTTGACAACTATATGTGATAATAGAGTCTTCCTCTATTTGTTAGCCATTCTATAACTACCTGTTGACGGGCGAAATCGACCGTCCGTCAACTGAGAGAGTGGAACCGGTCCGGGGTTGTCTAAATAACCCAAGCCGTTTGGAATGGACCACCCTGACAAGTTTAACGGCTCTGTTGGCCGCTCTAAGGTCTCCTAAGACAACCAAAGATAGAATTGCACTGAGCTAAGTAATCTAACTAAACTAAATAAAACGAACTAAAGTATAACTGAATACAAGAAACTAACTAAAATAATAATCACTCAAATCAACTATCTAATTATCAAGTCAATTACAGTTTATTCACAAATATACATTGCATACAATCTACAAATTTGAATAAAACCTGTGAAACTAATTTGCTTGTTGTCCCAAGACAGCGAAATTAACTCTTTTTTGATTTTATGATTTATGAATAAGAAAGTAAACTAACTGAAATTAAACAAATTAACATTATATCTATATTAAACTACTTAATGAAAACAGTAAACAACAATCTAATTGACCTGGAAACGCTCCAATTCTGCCCTGTGTATGATGACTTCTTAAGCTGGTTGGAGGAAGAAATTCACACCGTTTAGCCCTTAAGCTATTCGCAAACGATCAGCTATGCTGCTTCTTGAAGTATGTTACAGGACAAACAAGACATAAAAGAAAATCATAACAATCTTCTGATTATAAATTCTTGCAAAAAGAAAACCTATTATGCAGCAAATCTATATATTACAGTTCGATTTATGAAGAAGACAAAGCTATGATTCACAAATTGAACTAACAATTGTTATGTCTTTTATCTATTTGGAAGAAACAAGATATAGATAACGGTAATAAATTATATCATTTGAATTTGATTTAGATAGCAAAGTAATACTAAACCATAAACAAAATGATATACAAAACATGGAACAAAGTGTTGATATATTGAAAAGCAAAAGCTATAAAAAGACACCAGTTCTGCTCCAGTCTGAATCAAAATTCTATATCCTTGTTCTCCCACAACTGAGGATGATCGATTATTACAAAACCATAGGTTTATATAGGTTTCTCACAAGGTAAAACATCCTTGTGGATAATACCAAATAAGTTTACATATCCTGGGAGATATTCCCAAAATC
>JASDQU010754408.1:11653-30353 GCA_032191745.1 Picea mariana | reverse complement strand
CTAATGATTATAAACGAGGTTATCTCATGATTAACCTTTCACGGATTCGCGATTCGAGAGTTTTCAAATCTGTTCCATCCAAAACTTCTGATCGCGAACCGCCGATATTAATGGCATTAATAAAAAAATCAATGGTAATGATTTTAACGTAGATTGTAGACCGCCAGCTAGATTTTCTCATTAAGGTAAATTAATTTGCCATCAGTAAAAGCGTACTCGAATCAATGTGCCTAAGGTGAATACGAATGCTTGATTTTGAATTCTATTTTCATCCTCACAGAATAGTAAGTTTGAGCCAATTGAGAAGCTCATGCCTCCCCCTGTAACAGGTACCCCGTTTCAATTTCATTAATATCATGACACCTCGAAAGATGGCTAAAGTAGCTAGTGAAAGCACAAATCCAAATACAAACGTTATGTAAGATACCTCACCGAGGGCCATTGACGCAGTGAAATCTTGGACGCAGGTGTTTGATATTCTAGAGCATGAGCTGATAAATTGCCTAGATGATTCAGGTGATGAAGTAACTGAACCTTCATGGTTGGTGGTAAAGTTGGTGAGTGGATGCGTCCAATGTGTCAAACATGGGAAAGCAAGCACATTTGGAAACAAGTGAGAAAACTTGCACATACTACTCATACAGGTGAAGATTAGATGCCAGTTGTCTCTAGACTAAAGGATGAGGAGAGGAAACGTCTCTGCTAGTAGATGAGGAGACAGAGGAGAATGCTTATGGAACTCTTCAGTTTTTAAATGATTGTAATCTTATTCAAAAAATATTTACTATTTTTAATTATCAGAAGTCCAACCATTTGGAGTAGTGACAATTTTGTATAAATACATAGATCAAATATCTATTGATGGATGATTCTTGCCGAATTGTAATAGAGAAAAACTCTCCTTATTGAGTATTAATACAAGTGCAGACAGAGATTCCAAGTTTTGTTAAATCTGGGTTATGTGTTTCTTTTGTTTTCTACACCTCATTATTTCTTTATTGCATTCCTTGATAAATGCTCGATTTCAATTTAGTACTACAACTACTGTAATTGTATTGCATTAGTAATTTATTAAGTAAGCAGTTCTTCCTCTGTATTTACTGTGAGTAAATCAAGACCTGCTTGCTGTGTGGGTTACTGTATTTTATGCTTTATTCAAGGTTACACTATCTACTTTCTTCTACTGCAACAAGGTGAGACTCTTCAGTAATTGATGCATTGCTTTGTTTTACAGTTTTGTATATTTCTCACACCATTCAATATTACGATTTTGACTTAGACACAAAATACGACCTTTGTGCTGTCAAACTATTAATTTCACTTAAGGGATTTTTCTCATATAACTAAGGTAGAAAAAACACCTTTATAAACACTCTCTTTGAACTTTCCTGATGCTTGAAATTATTCTTTGAGCCTTAAGTTTAATCTCAAGAACAACATCTTTTTGGCGCCATTGCCAGGGACGGAGAAACGAAGTTATTTTTCCCTAGGAAAATGACAAGGTAAGATTCTATCTTTAATAGTGAACAACGATTGAATCCTTTTAAGGCTATTTTTATCTTACACTTGGCGACTCCACCACATATAAATTGACATTCGGTCGAAAGAATACCAGAAAGAACCCAGATGATTAGGAGAACATAGTTGTATTCGATCCCGAAAGGCTGTTAAAACCAAAGGGATACCTCAAGTCGACTACCGCATCAACAGGTAAAAAATACCAACCCAAAGTCGCACAAACCAATACTAAGGTTTTGGTTGAATAATTAACTCCTGAAGATAATTTTAAACAAACACCCTCTACGGAGGCCTCAACTAGCAACCTCGATGTTAGGTGTGAGAACATGGAGGTAATCACACCCAAAATAAAGATTGAGATTGACTCTTCTGATACTCCGAACAATCTGAATAAGAGAACCTCTTCTTTACCTGCTGTCGTTAATTTTCTGTCTACCCCATCCTCGCCAGAGGTAAAGGTTTCAGTTCTCTGAAACCCTGAAGAGCATACTTTATACCCCGATTCATCTCTTGTCGGTTCCCCTATTTATACATCTTATAAGTCTGAGGAAACCAGTACACGTTTCCCTTTTCCTCCTCTTCTAGATTTTTCATCTCCCAACGACCGTTTCCCGGATTTTCCTTCACCATATCTCGAAGAAGTTGAAAGGTCACCACTTTGGTCTCTTGAAGTTTTTGAAAACCCTCTTTTTAACTCCCGAAGTTCATCGCCCAGACTTCCAATGGCTGCTGCTGGAGGAGGTGGCGCCATAGGTGGAGGAGGAGGTGGCACTGAAGGAGGAGGTGGTCAAGGACAACCTCCAGCCCCTAGGATTTTTGCCAAAGTAGCGGCCAGATACGCTCCCTTGGTCCTTCCCCCCATCCTTCATGATTTACTTGAAAATTATATGAAGAACTTACCAAAGTTTACGGGAGAAGGATATTTAACTTGCCCAGAACACATAACCTTTTTCAATTAGTTCATTGATATCCTTGTTATTGAGCATGAGGATGTTTACTCATGACTTTTAGTGAAAACTTTCGAAGGACAAGTGATAATTTGGTTTTGAGGACTTCCGATAGGATCCCTACGATCATACGATGATTTAGAAAACGCTTTTTTAAGATAGTGGGGAGAAAAGAAAGACCATCTGTATTATTTGACTGAATTCGGGTTCTGAGAAAAAGGAATTCTGAATCGATTCTCGAATTTACTCATAGATTTAACAAACTATATCATAACATCCCAGCCGAAGTTAAACCTTCTCAACCTATGACAAAGGTAACTTTCGCAGGGGCTTTTGAACCTGACTTCGCCCTACTTTTAAGAGAAAGAAGATATACTACTCTGACAGAAATGCAAGATGACACCATAGAAATTGAATCAAACATGATGGAATCTGGTAAACTAAAGTCCAAGGTTGAGACAGGAAACAAAGAACCTAAATTCTTCAGGGAACATATAGGACCCTCTGGATCTGGGAAGTCTGCGAAAGAAAAAATGGATGACATGGCTAAGATAATCAAAGATTTGTCAAACAAAATTTCTAGAATGGAACTAGACCAGGCCAAACCTGATCCGTTTTCTAGAAAAGGTTTCAGGAGGAATCCTAATCCCCAGACCCAACAGAGACAAATAAAAAATGAAGATAAAAAAATACAAGCCCCATTTAAAACGGAAATTTTTATGTAAAGTGATAATATGCAAAACTATGAGGGGTTAGAAGAGGATATAAACAACCTTAGTGATGATGACCAGGAACCTCATTTAACTAGACATGATTATGAAAATTCTCTAGATCAAGAACCCCTATTTAGTAATGAAGAAAGTATAAATAATCGGGGAGAATCTGCATATCAAGAAATCACCGACTCCATAATGGCCAAACTTCAACATAAGTATAATTTAAGGCCCAGAGAGACAAATACTACAAGTGTTCCACCAAAAAAGATTTTATCAAGAAATAAACCAAATGAGGCAGTTGTTGCTAAACCGCTAGTTGAAAAACAGGCTGCCTGAACAACAACAGTGGAAACCAGAGCAACACAAACTAAGAAAACGGAGAATACAGAGGCACAAGATTCAAACAGAGAAGTCAAAAAACAAACTGGAGGTTTCAATTTAGAGAATGAAATAAATAAGATTAAAATCCCCATGCCTTTGGTTGAGCTCGCTAAGAACCCAATTTATAACAAATAGATTGCTAAAATGATAAGTTTTTCTGATGCTGAATCTCATGCAGATGTGATCAATCTGCAAGATGAAATACCAACGATTATGTTTGGTCTGCACATTGAAAATACTAAGGATTATGTTGCTCTGTTTTATATTACATTGACTGTGCATGATCACTTACTTCACAATTGCATGCTAGATTCTGGGGCTTCACATAATTTAATGCCTAAAGTTATTATGGAAAAGTTGGGCCTTGAAATCACTAGACCTTATCAAAACTTATACTCATTTGATTCAAGAAAAGTTAAATGCCTCGGGATGATCAAGGATTTGGTAGTGAATCTTGCACATATTCCTGTAAAAAGTATTCTTATGGATGTAGTTGTTGCTGATGTCCCTGCCAAGTATGTCATGCTTCTGTCTAGGTCTTGGGGCACAAAATTAAGAGGATCACTTCAACTAGACATGACATATGCTACAATCCCGATTTTTGGTGGACAATTTACTTGATTGTATAGAGAGACTAGACTGGCATATACTGTAAGTGGCCCTCAAAACTCAAACAATTATCTAGTCTATGTTTCCGATCAGGATTTAGGAAATTGTATTTTATCAATAGATGATGATTTTGAAGAATATACAGAAGAAGAAAACAAAAAAACAAAAAAAAAGAAAGAAAAATGTAAATAATAGAGAAGGAGTATGGAAATTTTTTTTCGATGGCACTTCGTCCTGTGAAGGGGCGGGAGTTGGCGTATTATTTTTCACGTCTGGAGATGAGTATGTCATTCCCTTTTCATACAGATTACAATGGGAAATTGATTATACTAATAATGCCTGTGAATACGAAGCTCTCGTCTTAGGATTAGAGGCTGCCAGGAAACTAAAAATTGAACATCTAATAGCTTATGGTGATGCAGAGCTTATTGTTAAACAAATAAAGCAACAATATCAAGCTAAACATCCAAGGCTAAGGGCATACATGAATTGTGCCTGGGATTTGATAGAGAATTTCTTCTCGTCATTTAACATTCACTACATTCCTATAATGGAAAATCAACAGGCAGACTCTTTAGCCAAAGTAGCTGCTACGTTTGTACCACCCACTATCCTAAAGCTGAAGTATCATATAGAAATGAGACACATACCTTCAATTCCAAATAATGTGGAACACTGGCAGGTCTTTTAAGACGATGAGCATATCAAATAGTTCCTAGAAATGGTTGATGAATTCTCTGAGAATCATATTGATCAAGAGAACTAGAACGATCCTATCCAGAACATGCAGGAAGGTGAAGAACCTAAAAAGTTCTAGGATAAGATCACAAATCACCGAATACTTGTGCTTAAGAATAATCAGATCCCCAGAGGTCTGATACCATTAGAGAGATTATTTGATCAGGATGATATACCCTTAAAATCTACTTTATGACCTCAACTCGAAGAGGTTGAAGACTGTAATATAGGAATGAAAGAAGATCCTAAACTGGTCAAGTTATCTAAGTACCTTCCAGCCCAAGTAAAAAGTAAGTACGTTGAATTGCTTAAACAATATAAAGGAGTCTTTGCATGGTCTTATGACGATTTAAGAACTTACGATACCTCTGTAATTGAACATAAGATTCCTTTGAAGCACGGTATCAAACCTTTCAGGCAAAAGCTAAGACAGATAAATCCCATCCTCTTACCAGTAATAGAAAGAGAGGTCAAGAAGCTTCTTGACGCAAAGATTATTGTTCCACGTAGATATTCTGAATGGGTACCAAATTTGGTACCCATAAGGAAGAAAAGTGGAGAAATAAGGCTTTGTGTAGATTTCAGGAATTTAAACCGGTCATCCCTGAAAGATAACTACCCACTTCCAAAAATGGATCATGTACTGGAAAAAGTAGTTGGAGCTAATAGAATGTCTATGATCGATGGTTTCTCCTGTTATAACCAAATTGCTGTCCAGGAAGATGATAAAGAGAAAACTGCATTTACTACTCCGTGGGGAACTTTCATGTATGATAAAATGCCATTTGGTTTGATGAACGCAGGGGCCACCTTCCAAAGAGCGATGGATATAGCTTTCATTGGTGAGAGAGATAAATTTGTTGTTATTTATTTATATGATCTAACCATTTTCTCTAATTCCGATGTAGAACATTTGGTTCATCTTAAGAAAACCTTTGAGAAATGCATAAAGTTTGGTTTGCCACTTAATCCTAAAAAGTCCCATTTCGCCATGCAAGAAGGCAAGCTTCTGGGTCATATAGTATCAAAGGATGGTATCAAGGTTGACCCTAAGTGATTCGAGGCTATTAACACGATAAACATTCCTAGAAATAAGAAAGAAATCTAGTCTTTTTTAGGAAAGATAATTTTTTTAAGAAGACTTATTCCTAATTTTGCTGAAACTGTCAAACTAATCACAGATATATTGAAGAAAGGCAGTGAAATGAAATGGACTACCGAAGAAAAAACATCATTCGAACGGTTTAAGAAAGCTATAAGTGAAGCTCTAGTGTTAGCTAGTCCAGACTATACTAAGGAATTATTTATCTTTTCCTTCGCATCTGAACATACTATTGCAACGATACTCCTCCAAAAGAATGAAGAAGGTTTTGAGCAGCCAATAACCTTTTTCAGTAAAAGTCTTAGAGATGCCGAATTGAGATACGACAAACTGAAAAAACAATCCTATGCGATGGTGAAAGCTCTCAAAGCTTTTAGGACATACATACTGCATTCTAAAATAATCGCTTATGTGCCAATAAGCTCTGTCAAAGATATTTTGGTGCAACCAGATAGTGATGGCAGGAGAGGTCGGTGGTTAGCCAAAATCCAGGAATTCGATCTTGAAGTAAAACTGACCAAGCTAGTCAAAGGTCAAGGTCGGAAAAATTGTTAGCAGAATCAAATTTCGGGGCACTCGGGATAAACCACCTGGAATCCCACGAATATATCCCAGACATAGATGAACTTGATGATCAAACCCCTACAGTCCATATTGAAGACAAATTTTCTTCCTTTGATTGGTATCATGACATCGTTTCATACCTCCTCACCCTTTAGTGCCCGAGTGACATGACTCCATCCAAAGCAAGAACGTTGAATTTACACGTAGTTAAATACTGTATTATAGAAGGTCAGCTGTACTAGAAAGATCCTCTAGGTTTCTTGCTATGTTGTTTAACAGAACCCAGAATATAGAATGTAAGAAATGAATTTCACGAAGGAGTGTGTGGAGGACATCACGCCTGGAGGGCAATGGCCTATAAGATTCTAAGAGTTGTATATTATTGGCCAAAGTTATTCACTGATGTGAATGCTAAGGTTAGAGCCTGCAACCCTTGCCAACTATTTTCTCGTAAACAAAAGATCCTTGCACTACCTTTGGTTCCAGTAAAAAAAAAGGCTCCTTTTCAACAATGGGGTTTGGACTTCATCGGGGAAATCCATCCATAATCAAGCGCCCAACATAAGTGGATTTTAACGACTACCGACTATTTCACGAAATGGGTTGAAGCCATTCCAACTCGGAATGCCACAGATTTAGTAGTTATAAAAATCTTGGAAGAGAACATTCTATCCAGATTTGGCTGCCCCTGGAAAATTGTTACGGACAATGCCCAAGCTTTCAAATATATGGCAATGATAAGATTTTGTAAAAAATACAATATTGTGCTAGGACATTTTACAACTTATTATCCTTAGGGAAATGGGTTGGCCAAATTGTCCAACAAGAGTTTGATGAATATAATCAAGAAAGTGTTGACTAAGAATAAGAAGGCTTGGCACATTCACCTAAAGTATGCTTTATGGGCAAACCAAATCAATACTAAGAAATCAATAGATATGTCCCCTTTTCAAATGGTTTATGGTACTGATGTTGTCCTTCCTATCAATCTCGCTGTTCCAGTAATGAAGCTATGGCAAGATGCAAACGAAGATCCAAATGATGTAACGAGGAGGATAAACCAAATAATCAAAGTCCAGCAAAATAGGGCCGAAGTTGATGAAAGACTTCAAAAATTCCAAGACAATATGTGTTGGCACAGGGGCAGACCCAGGGTTCAACGCTACAACAACGCACCAACACAAAGCTAACTACCGGCCCTTTCGAAAACACCTACGAAGCAGATGAAGTCTCACTCAAGGTAGAGGCAGGGGTGGTTGCAAGACTCAGGTGTCTGCAATCTTAGCTGGGATCTAGATCTATGATTACACACTTAACAAAGCACTTAGCATCAATAGTTCACCTAGAATTAACCCTTATCTCACTCCGTAGATAACACAGAGCATTGAAGTATATACTTAGATCTAAGATGATTCGACACTTAGCAACAAACAACAGACTGGATCTGGTAGGCCAAGCACTTAGCAACTTCATACATATCAAATATATCATCTATGCACATCTAATAAGCACAAAGCATAACTAAATCTATCTAAACATGTCATAGCACTTAGAAAGAGAGGGAAAAAACATGTAAGTAACAACATAAAGCATGACACACAGATTTATGTGGTTCACTCCCACCCTGGGGCTACGTCCACCAACTCTTCTTCTCTATTATTGCTGGCCAATCGGTTACAAGCATAGAGCCTCAAAACATACTCCGTGTAGGACAGGAGATCTCCGAAGCTCGGTAGATCCTCCTTCCCCGAGTAGCTCTAAGCATAAAACCTTCTTACAATCCGTTCACTCAACACTTACAATACTTGCAATCAACTCTACAAGTATATCACACAGATCAACTCTTAGCACTAAGCCACTTCTCAAGTGTCCCCCAAAAAGGTCCCTTCTTACATAGCCTAGACTTCTACTTATATAATACAAAAAGGGGCCTAAACATGGGTGAACCCATGGGCCGACATCCTGGTCTCATTACATTATCCCCCAAAACCCAAAAAGGACCCAAAAATGGGGTCTAGCTTCCACGATATCCGCTTCGCCTTGCGCTCCATCTTTGACAGGCTGTCGAAGTCCCAAAAATGGTCAAATATGACCAAGTGTTCCTCAAAACTTGGTCAAGGGCCAACAACCCCCCAACACTCACCTGTGACTTGTCTCGAGTCACTCAGGTCTGGGTAACTTTGCCTCAAAGGTCTAGAGCTTGGCTCGATCTACTTCAACTTGTCTATGTGCTACCGTTTCTTGCTCAGTGAATTCATGAATAACCACTTCGATGATAGGTCCTTCCAGTTGTTTCTCGACTGTAACAACTACTTGTTCTAGTACTGTTCCTTGGCCTTCAATTTCTTCAAATAGTAGATAGGTCACCTCCTGGCTCGACTGGAGTTTTTGGGTGACTTCCATCACTCTGTTCTGCATTGTAAGAACGAGTTGTTGGGCGGTGCGCTGTTCCTGGGATATCTTCATCCTCTTGATGGGTGACAAGAGCTTGAGCTGTGCCTGTACTATATTTGCGTGTTGATTTGCTTCTTGGATTTGGGACTCCAATTTCTTCCACTCCGGGTCTTCGGATAGTTGTTCATATATCTGCGCGCTTTTGCTGCTTAACTATTTGCATTCTACAACAAGTGTTTTAATCCTCTCGACTATGCTCTGAGCATTCAATTCTCGCTGGTCGTGCACTTCTTGCAGAGTACTTGGTATAGTTTGAAGCTCTAATTCTACGACCCTTTGCTGAAGCTACTGAATAACTTCATCAAGCTTCATCACTTGATGCTCGAAGGGTTCTTCTCTCTTTTGTTCTAAGCCAGTGACGGAGCAAAATGATCGGTTAACTACTTCTTCCATCCTGATCTGCTTCGCGAGCAGTTGCTCTTTCTTTTTTTGGATCTTCGCTCTATCTTCTTCAAATTTTGCTTGAAGAGCATCCTTCTCTTGTTGCGTGGCTCGACGTTGTTCTATGATTTCCTCTTGTGATTTCTTTAAGGCCTGAGTAACCTGTGCTTTTTTTTCCTGTGCGTGTCGAAGGCATACTTCGACTGTATCAACAATCTTGCGGAGTTGAACTGATACTTCTCCCACTTCTGTTGTTCCTTCTGGAAGAGGCACAATAGAGATTGCGTGGCTAGACTAGAGTGCCTGCTGCACTTCTTGGAGCCCAATTTCAATCCTGTTATATATCTTCTCCTGCTTCACTTCTTGATTTTCTGTTATCTCTTCGATGGCTTCATTCATAGTTGCGAGGAGGAAACTGAAGTCATCTGGAGTGAGCATGGTCTGCATATTAGTTATGGTTGCTTTCTATTTCTTCTGGGAGGGAGACTTCGGTGGTGACCCTTTTCTCTTCTTTATATCTTCGACTTTGTCTTCCGGTCTCTGTTCGACTTCCTCTAGGTCTTCACCATTACCTCCTTGATCTAGTGTGATGGAAGCCGTCCTTATAGATCTGCTATCTACGTCCTGAACCTCTTCAAGCTTCTTCGTCTTCTTTGTCTTACTGGGCTCAGGTGTGTCCTATGCAACTTCTGGGTTGTTGATGTCTGAAATGTCCGCTGGATCTGCTGCAACAAGGAGGTATGCCGACCATTCCTTGTTGATCTCTTCTAGGTCTTCTTCTGTTAGCTTATAATAGGAATGAAGCTATTCTTGGTGCTCATCGACATGTGGGGTTAGGTATATAAAGTGGCGGTCCGCGCTGAACTTTATCAGAGGTCGAAACCTTTGTAAAGTGTTCGGGGTTATGCGAGGTTCACCCCTATGGCTGCTTTCAATTGGTTATAGTACGTGTGGAAAATGACATTCGATTGCCATTACTTGTTCATGTCGGTCGATTACCACAATGTACTGAACTTCGCGGCTAGTGGCTCAAAGGCATGGATGATTTTAGGGGCTAAATTTCGCTCATGGGCTAATTTTCCATGGTTTTTCAAAAATCGAGATTCACTATTTTAAAAATGATTCGCCCAAATTCTATAGGATAAAATTATTTTCCCTTAAAAATCGCCAAAATTTTATAAAAACTATATAAAATCCTTAGAAATTTGAATATTTTTACAAAAATATCGCCAAACATTTATAATTGGCATATGAAGGATTAGTAAGATTTGCCAAGGTTTCTACATTTTAAAATAAATTTCCATCCTTAAAATCATCCCTGCTCAAAGGGGTCAAGGTCCGGGAAGGTTGCGCCTTTCGGTAGCTCCCATTCAACAAATGTGATCAGTATTAGAAGCCAGCTAAAATGGAATTCATGCCCCTGATCCTGGGCTTCTCTACAGTCAATCTCTCGCTGGTTTACTAGGTACTTTGCCCAGTTCATCTGTAGTCCCTCTGTGCATTTTCCTACGAGGTCAACTACAAATCCTGATACTTGTGTAGGTCGATTCTTACGTACCAGCTTTCCTGCGATCAATTGACATGACAGGTGCACTACACCACTTTTGATAGAGGCTACCTTGTAGCCTCACACACCCTTCTCGACATTGCCATAAGCTTCTTTAATATTCTGTGAAAGAGTGCGGTCCATGGTCTTTCCAAGGTAGTAATCCTGGGGATCAGGGCCCTGCATGCTAAGCTCGGTGATCCTATTGATCAGCGCCGGATCAACAATTATGTGATTGTTTAACCACATGTATCCTCTGTGGTAACTTGCTAGCAGCAATTTTACACAAGCATTCACCTCCTGGTGTCTGCTGAAGTTTGGTATTTTCATAACGTTGAGCAAAGTAGACTGCACGAGGTTCATCGTCCATTGTTGAGGGATGATCTTTGAATTCTTACTCTTAGTTCTTGTCAAGTACTTATACGGGGCAAGCATGCTGTAAACCTTACAGTCCCCCAGGTTGAAGTCGCAAGACTTCAACGCTGTAACCTTGTCTTGATCTGCGCGGTAGGTGTGTACTCCTTTCGGTAGATATGAAGTGATTAGGGTGTATTCAAAGTCTCTAGGGACACTGTCCCTGTTAATTTCACCGCTCAGAGGGGGTATGTAAGCTGGTAGGATAGATGGCACTAACTTCAAGTTGGCTATGTCGTCTTTATGCTTAGTTCTCCTTTCCGCGCCGACTCGAGATGTTCCGGCTTGAGCAGTTGACGGGGAGGCTTGCACTCCTCTCGTCGATGATGCTTGGACTCCGGTGGACATTCCTATTTCTGACATGACTCTCTCAGTCATTAAATCGAGAAGGTCCTCTGTGATGGATTCCTCAACTACGGTGAGCTCGTCGGACATACGCACTCGAAAAAGATTCGGGGCATGATGATCTCAGATACTGCACTAGGATGAACAATCTACTTGCAATGATCATTGTATACAATCACTAGTTCTACGGGCTTTGAATTTTCAGTTGTTAAAAGTGTTCTTCGGGCACAGTGCAACGAGCTAAATAGGAACTTCGTCAACAATATGGTTGCAATGAGTGTGAAGCTTCCATTATCGTAGATCTGTCTGTTATGGTGAGGTCCAACTGTTTGATGGTGATCTTTTAATGCTTTTCTATTCGTTCGGGGTGGAAGTCAAACGGGTATATCGGTCCAACAGCTAGGTTGCTTCGCCATGACGAAGTGCCATATGTCGCTGTTCTGATGTCTCGGCGAATTTCAATTCCTGTGATTTTTCCTTCTGCAGTGTTCCACTTGGGATCTCTTGTAACTTTGCAATATTCGCCTTTTTCTTACTTAATTTTATAGCCTTCTTCCCGGTAGTCTTCAACTCGGTCGGTCTTTTCCCGTTCTGATCCCTATCTTCTCTAAACATAGTTAGTTCGCACTGCTGAGATTCTTTCTTTAGATATGAGGGTAATACTCCTTCAACATATGGATTAGGTATTTCAGTCTTCTGTGGTTCCTCTAATGCTCTTATAGCTTCGATGTCCAAGTCCCTGATGTCCAATAACTTAGATCTGCTCTCTTGTTCTTCCATCAAGTAGGCGATCCTTCTAGTCATAAATTCCATGAGTTCTTGCTTCTTCTATTCTAGGGCTTCCTTTTCTTCGGATCTAGTCTTTTTCAATCCAAATCTTGCCTAACAAAGCTGGAAATGGGGCACGGTCCTCAATAAATTTAATAACTTCGAATTCTTCCTCTGTCGAAGCTCCATGGGTACTCATAGCTATCTGGGTAATCCTGCCACATAGGGTTACCATTTTCCCTTTAAACAACCCTATTTTTCCTAGTGAAGGAACCATAACAGGCCTTCCTAGGGTTTCCCAAGTGTTTTTTGTCATAATGTTCATCTGTGTTTCCCCATCTAGAGCACAGTCAATGTCAAAGTCTCCTTTTCTTACTTCGATTTTCTCCTTTTCTTTGAAGATATCTAACAAAATGGCATCTTTATGTTCATTCAAGGTTTCTTTCATTTTCAGTAACATAATCTCTGATTCTTTCTGGGGTTCTTCTATAATCTTAGTCTCTTGATCTCCTTCAGGGTTTGCTGGCTCCATATTCAACTTTTCAAGTCTAGAAATCATTCTAGGGCAATCTAGTACTTCATGGTCCATAGCTACAATAGAGGCAACTAGGATTTCTCCCAGGTCATTCCTTAGCAAGATGTCCTGGTCTTCTGCAACTGTAACAAAGAGTAAATCCTCTCTTTCTCTTCAATGATCCCCAACTTTTTCTGTACTACGCGCTAGGATCATAGTGGCTAGCCTGAAAAAAATTCTTTCTAGGATACTGCATCCACTCGTTAGTCCAAACATTCTTTCTATGCATAGGTATAACATATCTTTCATTATTCTTATCAAATCTATTCATATCAAACATTATTTCATCTAACAATGCCCTAGTTTTCAAGCTAGGACAAAATCTATCAAGCATACCTAAATTCATGCTTCAGAAACAAAAATTTCCACTTATTGAGCACAAAGCTTCCAGATCTAAAACCTTTCACTATTCTTACCTTTATCAGAGCACAAAGCTTACAGATATTAGCTCTTTTCTTCAGATCTGGCTTCTTTTCTTCAGCACAAAGCTTCGTAGGTTGAGTAGAGTACTACAGATCAGAACGACAGATCTACGCACAGAGTTTCCACAAGTTCAGGATGAATCTTTGCACAAAGATTCTTCTTCCTTAGTTCCCAACAGTCACAGTTTCAGGTCCCGACAACAGAATCATTTGTTGGCACATGGGCAGAACCCAGAGTTCAATGCTACAACAACGCACCAACAAAACCCTAACTACCAGCCCTTTCGGAAACACCTGCAAAGCAGATGAAGTCTCACTCAAGGTAGAGGCAGGGGTGGTTGCAGGACTCAGGTGTCTGCAACCTTAGTTGAGATCTAGATCTGTGATTACACACTTAACAAAGCACTTAGCATCAATAGTTCACCTAGAATTAACCCTTATCTCACTCCACAGATAAAACAGAGCATTGCAGTATATACTTAGATCTAAGATGATTCGATACTTAGCAACATACAAATGACCGGATCTGGTAGGCCAAGCACTTATCAACTTCATACACATCAAATCTATCATCTATGCACATATAATAAGCACAAAGAATAAGTAATCTATCTAAACATGTCATATCACTTAGCAAGAGACGAAAAACACATGTAAGTAACAACACAAAGCATGACATGCACATTTACGTGGTTCACCCCCACCCTGGGGCTATGTCCACCAACTCTTCTTCTCTATTATTGCTGGCCAATCGGTTACAAGCATAGAGCCTCAAAACCTACTCTGCGTAGGACAGGAGATCTGCACAGCTCGCTAGATCCTCCTTCCCCGAGTATCTCTAAGCATAAAACCTTCTTACAATCTGTGCACTCAACACTTACAATACTTTCACTCAGCTTTGCAAGTATATCACATAGATCATCTCTTAGCACTAAGCCACTTCTCAAGTGTCCTCCAAAAAGGTCCCCTCTTACATAGCCTAGAATTCTACTTATATATTACAAAAAGGGGCCTAAACATGGGTAAACCCATGGGTCGACATCTCGATCCCGTTACATTATCCCCTAAAACCAAAAAAGGACCCAAAAATGGGGTCTAGCTTCCACGATCTCGACTTCGCCTTGTGCTCCATCTTTGACAGGCTGTCGAAGTCCCCAAAATGGTCAAATATGACCAAGTGTTCCTCAAAACTTGGTCAAGGGCCAACAGGGCCCCAACACTCACCTGTGACTCGTACCGAGTCACTCAGGTTTGGGTAAATTTGCCTCAAAGGTCTCGAGCTTGGCTCGAGCTGCTTCGACTTGTCTCCTTGCTACTGCTTCTTGCTCATCGAATTCCTGAATAACCGCTTTGCTGATAGGTCCTTCCAGTTGTTGCTCGACTATAACAACTACTTGTTCTAGTGCTGTTCCTTGGCCTTCAATTTCTTCAAACATTAGATAGGCTGCCTCCTGGCTTGGTTGGATTTTCTGGGTGACTTCCATCACTTTGTTCCGTGTGGTAAGAATGAGTTGTTGGGCGGTGCGCTGTTCCTGGGATCTCTTCATCCTCTCGATGGGTGACAGGAGCTTGAGCTGCACCTGTACTGTATCTGCGTGCTTCTTTGCTTCCTGGAATTGGGACTCCAATTTCTTCGACTCTGGGTCTTTGGATAGTTGTTCATATATCTGTGCGCTTCTGCTGCTTAACTATTTGCATTTTGTAGCAAGTGTTTTAATCCTCTCGACTGCGATGTGAGCATTCAATTCTCATTGGTCGCGCACTTCTTGTGAAGTACTTGGTATAGTTTGAAGCTCTAATTCTATGACCCTTTGCTGAAGCTACTGAATAACTTAAGCAAGCTTCATCACTTGATGCTTGAAGGGTTCTTCTCTCTTTTGTTCTAAGCCAGTGATAGAGCGGAATGCTCAGTTAACTGCTTCTTCCATCCCGATCTACTTCGCAAGCAGTTTCTCTTTCTCCTTTTGGATCTTCTCTCTATCTTCTTCAAATTTTGCTTGGAGAGCATCCTTCTCTTGTTGCGTGGCTCGACGTTGTTCTATGATTTCCTCTTGTGTTTTCTTCAAGGCCTGAGTAACCTGCGCTTTTTCTTCCTGTGCATGTCGAAGGCATACTTTGACTGTATCAACAATCTTGCAGAGTTGAACTGATTCTTCTCCCACTTCTATTGTTCCTTCTGGCAGAGGCGTAGTAGAGATTGAGCGACTAGAATGGAGTGCCTGCTGCACTTCTTGGAGCCCAATTTCAATCCTGTTATATATCTTCGCCTACTTCTCTTCCTGCTTTTCTGTTATCTCTTCGATGGCTTCATTCATAGTTGCGAGGAGGAAACTAAAGTCATCTAGAGTGAGCGTGGTCTGCATCTTAGTTACAGTTGCTTTCGATTTCTTCTGGGAGGGAGACTTCAGCGGTGACCCTTTTCTCTTCTTTATATCTTCGACTTTATCTTCTAGTCTCTGTTCGACTTCCTCTAGGTCTTCACCATTACCTCCTTGATCTGGTGTGAGGAAAGTTTTCCTTACAGATCTGCTATCTACATCCTGAACCTCTTTAGGCTTCTTCATCTTCTTTGTCTTACCGGGCCCAGGTGTGTCCTTTGCAGCTTTTGGGCTGTTGATTTCTGAAATGTTCATTGGATCTGCTGCAACAAGGAGGTCCACTGACCATTTTCTTGGTGATCTCTTCTAGGTCTTCTTCTGTCAGCTTATAATAGGACTGAAGCTGTTCCTGGTGCTCATCGACGCGTGGGGTTAGGTATACAAAGTGGCGGTCTGCGCTCGAAACCCTTTTAAAGTGTTCGGGGTTATGTGAGGTTCACCCCCTATGGATGCTTTCAATTGGTTATAATACGTGTGGAAACAGACATTTGATTGCCATTGCTTGTTCATGTCAGTCGAGTACCACAATGTACTGAACTTCATGGCTAGTGGCTCAAAGGGGTTGAGGTTTGAGAAGGTTACGCCTTCCGGTAGCTCCCATGCAACAAAAGCGATCAATATTAGAAGCCAGCTAAAATGGAATTCATGCCCCTGATCCTGGGCCTCTCTACAGTTAATCTCTAGCTGGTTTACTAGGTACTTCACCCAGTTCATCTGTAGTCCCTCTGTGCATTTTCCTGCGAGGTCAACTACGAAGCCTGATACTTGTGTAGGTCGATTCTTATGTACCAAATTTTTTGCGATCAGTTGACATGCGAGGTGCACTACGCCACTTTCGATAGAGGCTACCTTGTAGCCTCGCATGCCCTTCTTGACATTGCCATAAGCTTCTTTAATCTTCTGTGAAAGAGCGCGGTTCGCGATCTTTCCAGGGTAGTAATCCTGAGGATTAGGGCCCTGCATGCTAAGCCCGGTGATCCTATTGATCAGTTCCAGATCTGTTAGAATATATAAGATTGTGCTCATTTTACCATTGACGATACCCTTGTCACCCAACCATAGGCCGAAGCCACCCTCCGAGCACCTTGACCTTGACTGAGAAGAGAATCCTGGTAGAAATCAATATCCAAGAGAGGCTAAATGCACCAGGCAAGAGAATAGAAACTAAACTGAACAGATGATCCCACCCAAAAGCTAGCGCACCACTTTCCATCTCTCCTAGAAAACTTGCGCACAAAACTGCTGCTGCCTGCAACTGCCTGCGTAGATTTTGCTCTCACTGCAGTTGCTGAGATGTGAAATAATGAAACTGGTGCCCTATATTTATAGTGGACTGGCCAGGCTAACTGGGGCCGACTTCTCCTTCTGGGCATCAATAAATTCAATTTAAATGTATTTGTTCAACCGACAACTTGTCTAGGGTTTTCTTCAATTCTTTGCTTCCTTTCGGAGGATTCTAGTCTCGTCATAGGTCACAATAGAGGTTCATACCTCCCGAAGCTACCATAATATTAACACTCCCTCCTATCTAGGGAGGTATGGTCTTGAGCACAACAGACCATTCAATTGGTAGCACTACGAGCACCTGTCATTATTATCCGACTGGATAATCTCCTATGACAACTGGTACAATATCAATTAATAGAGCACACCTGTGTCTATTCCGGTAGTATGCAACTACTCACACAAAATCACAAGCAATAGCATATCTACTGTCATTCATTCTTCATAAAAAATATCTGATAGCAACCTGCATGGAAACATTGTTATGACAAAATACTGAATCATCTGGGCCAATCTTTCACTCACATATGTGAGATCTGAAAGAGTGTCTACGCTCAATATAGAATATCAATCAATGATCATCTGGGCCAATCTTTCACTCACGTCTATGAGATCTAAAAGAATGTCTACCCTCAATATAGAATATCAACAATGGGATATCTACCCCATTCTTCTCAACCAAAGAAGAAGGATTATTTTTGATTTATGAGCCTGGTCCATTTCTCACCCTTGGTCATTCCTCCAACACTAAACAAGGTGTAACCTGGAGAGAATGAGTCTGCCCTCAAGAAATGTTTGGACCATTCCTTACCTTGGGCCATTCCTCCGAAACTAAACAAAGTGTAACCTGGAGGGAATGAGTCTGCCCTAAGGAATGACTATCCTGGACTATTCCCCACCCTGGGCCATTCTTCCGACACTAAACAAAGTGTAACCTGGAAAGAATGAGTATTCCCTCGAGGAATAACTGTCCCTGATTGCTGAGCCTGGACTATTCCCCACCCTAGGCCATTCTTCCAACACTAAACAAAGTGTAACCTGGAGAGAATGAGTCTGCCCTCGAGGAATAACTGTTCGGACCATTCCCCACCCTGGGTCATTCCTCCAACACTAAAAAAAGTGTAACCTGGAGAGAATGAGCCTGCCCTCGAGGAATGTCTGTCCTACATCAACCTCCAAAACAGACGATTCTTCAAAACTGATCACAACTGTGAACTTCGAAAGAATGACTGCCCGACGAGGCAGACCATTCTACTTGACCACTACTCAGAGTGACTGCCAAGAAGAATGACTGTCCTAGACCACTCCCCATAATGGGAAGTTGCTGTCTATGATACATCAACAATCCGTTTGCCTCCCATGTTAACTATAATGGGAAGTCACTGTCCGTTAGAAATCTCAATCCACTTTCCGAACAGGAAAGCATCTATCCAATCTGGACTATATTTTTCAATTACAAAGATAAATAATATTTTCAATGCTCCCTCCTAACTGGAGAGTTATTTCAATCACAAAATAAATGTTTTTCAAGAATATTTTTCCGTACCTTCTCTATCCTG
>JASDQU010754406.1:0-11877 GCA_032191745.1 Picea mariana | reverse complement strand
CCAATATCGGATTATAATTCTACAATGATATAACACTTGCATTATATGGTTAAAAAAGATTAGATTGCTCTATTATTGATTCACCCCCCCTCTTAGTAATCCAATAAGATCATACTATGATTGTAAAGAGAATATATTTAATATCCATTTGTTATCAATTTAATCCCTTAACCACTACTTCTAGGTCTACTCTTAAGTCCATAGTTAAACTCCTATTATATTAATATCCTTCCAGAAAATATCCCTTATACAACATTATAAGGGTAAGAACAAAATTTGATCAAAGTTGACCAATTAAGAAAAGTCAACTTTAATCGTACAATTAAATTACATTTCCTTATTCCATTTTATGTTATATAATTACTCACAACAAATCTCTTAATATGGTAGAACAATAATAAAAAAAATTACTGAAACCTTTGTTGGATAAATTCTACTGAAGTTTAGGTTCAATCAATAATTGGTTCACTTTTCTGTTTAAAATATTTACCACTAAAACCAAATCTTTGAGAGATCTAAATTAATTTAATTTAATATTGATTAGGGACTATTGCAACATCTAAAATTTATCAATCGAGGATATATTTATATAAATAATACACACACACACACACACACATTGAAAAGAAAATGACATTAACATATATTACTATAACCACAATTACGTGGGGTCGACAGAATACCAAGATTTCCCTTCAACCAAAACTCACACCCACAAGTAAGAGAAATAAATCTTTTCTAGGAATTCATATGCTTATCAACACAACCACATAAGGTGACACTACGATAGTCCACTAATACTCACACGTTAAGATTGCAACTAGTCGGTCCAAACACTAAAGAACGTATGATTAGAGGAGTTGTTAAATATTTCCAAGTGGTAATATCCAAGGAGTGGTTATTTAGAGATATATTGACTACCCTTGATATATTTGGTTAATTTATACATTTACATATATATATTATATAAATACAAATATTTTTGAAAGAGAAATAAGCTTGACTAATACTTTACATGATTTTTGTTGGAGTCACTTCACACACACCTAGGATTTATTTTGACTAAGGTTTTTCCTATGTTTGTTAGTAATTATTCAGTCTCCTATATTTTAGGAAGAATATTCCTCTAATAAGAATATTCTCTTTCGTTTTCACTTCAGTTTGATCAGTTGAGTGGTGTCTAGATGTTACATTTGGACTATCCCCATGCAACATTGGGGTCATCACCATCTAATGCACATTTTCCTTGGGATCATCACCATACTAGCACATTACCCATGATTCCATGATCTAATCCTCACTTCACTATGTTTCAGTCAATTAACTCAAGAATGATAGACTAGTTAACTAAGCTAGGTGGTAGTTCACTCCCCTAATTGCCCGAGAGACTAGACTAGGTGGCAGTTTAGTCCCGTAACTGTTGGTGTGTGTCCAAATCACTCTATACCACCACTATGTAGCATTGGATTATTCTCTAGTGTGCATTGGTTGAGTTATGTAGAGTATATCATGTGTAAATTATCATTCATTCATTTGGTTAATGAGAATTCTTCCATTCTTTCTCTCATATTTCTCTTTTCTTCTATTTTCCCTACCACCATGTATGCAATTTCGAGCTAGATATATTATTTGTAGGTTCAACAAATTTACATGGTATCATATTTGTTGTTATTTACTTACTAAAGATTTCGATTACTTCTTGATGGAAATGACAAGGTTCATGAATAATGGAAATCTTGATTTCCTCCTTAACTTATTAAGAAATTGAATCAAACCTAAATAAATCGTTCTGAATATAATTGATCCTTCTCTTTGCATTGTTATCATTTGTGATATAAAAAAAATTGTGATTCCTAAAAAGTTGAATCTATGGATGGGTAGCATACTTAGATGATGTCATCCTAGTAGGACGCACCTGAATTGGATGAAATTAATTATAAATTATTAACAAGTTTAGGAAATTCTACTTTTAGAAGGTGTCTGTTCTCCCATAACAAATATCCTTAAGACATTTATATAAAAATTAACAACCAATTTGAAGCTATATATAGGTAATTTGTGTAAATTATTATTATATCTAAGAGTAGCTTCATGTGAGTTATACCAATCTACTTAAGAAAATATATAATCTAAATTGATTGTTTTGATGGGTTCCACCTAATAACTAATGGTTATAAGGTTGACATATTCTTAAATTATTATGGAGTACCACTAGTTAAATTCCTAATTTAAATATAAAATTCTTCAATAATTTAAATTTTATTTGAGTAATATTTGTTTTATTTTTCCATCGTTCTTTATCTTGGTATTGTAGTTACAACTCCAATCAACATGACTATAGTTTGTCTTTGGATATAGGTATACTTGCTCCAAAACTTATCTTGCAAGAACTCAACAAAAAAAAATTGTTAAGGATGTGTTAACGATTGAAGTAGTATTTAACAAATCTTCAATTATTGTTAGATTTATGAATAATTTTTTGTGAGTAATACTGGTGAATGTTAGTTGACAATTAATTAAATGGCATGAGTATTATTTTATTTAATACTTGTTAGGTCGATTGATTAAGTAATGATATTTTTATTCTTAATTAATGGATTTATTTATTGATCACAATTTGTTAAGTTTTAGTGTTGGTGTTTTATATATCAATATAGATATATCACAGAGATCAATTTAGTAATGATTGAATATCGAACTCATGGAATTATTTGCATAAGTTATATCTGATCTTGATGTGTTTATAAGTAGAGAAGTAGTTAGATTTAAACTTGATTAGGATTGAATAATGGGAATTAGATACCTCCTTGTTCTTCATAACAGTCCCTGAGACCTAAAATGGTTAAAATCAATTGGATGATTATCTGTCTTGGAGGTCGGGATAGGTTGGGAGGGTAGATATGTTGCTATCTTTATGTGATATGGTTGATCTTGAATAATAGTGGTGTTGTAATTGGATTTATTTTTTTGTAGTGGTGTGATGAGATTTAATAGTGTTTATATAGTGTATGTTATTGTCACGTATCCTTAACAGTTGTTTAAAAAAATTAAAAATTCCCTCTAAAAATACTCACTTATTTTGATGTCGTAACATAGGGATGTTACACTATTGCTTTCTTCATTTTCTATCATATTTTATTGTTGATTTGGCATGGATATACTGTTGTTACTCTATCTAATATATTTCCAACAAGGTATCACAAGCCTCATTATGACACCCTTAGCAAATGTTATGGTTGTTTAAAAATTCATAGGGGATGTTACACTTGTTTTCTTCATTTTCTGGCATATTTATTGCTTATTTGGCATGGATACCTATAACATTGTGTTCCTCTATCATATATTTCCAACAAGGTATCACAAGCCTCATTATGAAACCCTTAGAAAATGTTATGGAAACTTATGGTTTTTTAAAAATTGGTGCTCAACAACCATTGATCATGCACGTGGGTTAATATGGTTCGTTGATCTTCAACCCTTGTAGCGTTGGAATTTTTTTTGTTTTGAATCGGGATGAATCACAACCATTGATTTGGTGGGGAGAGTAAATCTTATCCCATCGCCTTCATCGAAGGGAACAATCATCAGAGTGCTTTAGGACAATGTAGTAATGAGACTCTAATGAGGAAGGCTATGATATATTAACAAGAGTTGTTGATTTTTTGAGCATTGATTGGGGTGTGTGATCACTCCGAATCACTGTTGGTGGAAGAGAGGGGAGAGAAAAATCAACCATAGATCTTGGTGGGTCTTTCCTCGGTGAGGCCAAGAGGGAAGGTGATGTTGTTTTGATGAGGATGATGTCAAACAATTCACAATGGACATGTGTTAGCACCTGGAGGGGAAATCCAAGTGCTCAACAATTAAATGTACACCATATAATTCTAGGTGGGAGATCGAAGTGTCGAGTTGTGATGATTCCAAGTGTAAAGGTGAAGGGCACTTTGCGGAAGAGAAAAGTGACATGGAATGAGTGTCACATGTCAAGCTAGGCGATGAAGATGGGTAGGGCAATGTGTCTAGGGTGGCAACTTAGATTCCACATGGAGCATCCTTCTTAAACGAGTCTAAGAAGCGAGAGTGATGTCATGATGATGATGGCTTGGTAAATATGGTAGACGATGTTTTAATAAGATTTTACGTGGTGAAGAGTTATTGGTCGATGTGATGAGAAAGGGTCCCATTAGGTGAGCAGGCCCTTTGGGATTTTTTCTTAAATCTTGGCCTTCAAATATAAAGGCCCAAAGATCTCATCTATATGTCGGAGTAGGGTGGTCGAAGTGATTAGTAGTTCATATGGGGGTGGATCCCAATGCCGATTATTGTGAGGGATAATATGGGTCATTGATGAGAGAGTGGTCAGGAATAAATGATGACTATTGATATTTCGGAGAAGAAGTTGATTGATGATAGGTCAGTTAGGATAAGGGATGATTTTAAGGATGGAAATTTATTTTAAAATGTAGAAACCTTGGCAAATCTTACTAATCCTTGATATGCCAACTATAAATGATTGACGATATTTTTGTAAAAATATTCAAATTTCTAAGGTTTTTATATAGTTTTTATAAAATTTTGGCGATTTTTAAGGTAAAATAATTTAATCCTATAAATTTTGAGCGAATCATTTTTAAAATAGAGAATCTCGATTTTGGAAAAACCATGGAAAATTAGTCCATGAGCGGAATTTAGCCCCTAAAATCATCCATGGTTAGGATGATGAGTAAGATAGTTAGATGATCATAGTGACCAAGATGTGAGCATGGAAACTGAGGAAGTGTAACAACTCTACACTTGAGGTACGCAATTTCACCGTAATAGTATAGGTTATTTTTTTAATTTTATTTTTGTTCGATATATATTTTTGTCAAAACAATATTATGATAGTGATAATAGAAGGACGAGTAATTAACAAAATATGTATTCCATCCAATGTTGTTACAAAACATGTCAACCATACAATATGAAAACAACTAAAAATGAAAATCTAATAACATCATATCATACTATGATTGTAAGGAGAATAAATTTAATATCCATTTGTTATCAATTTATTACCTTAACCACTACTTCTAGGTCTACTCTTAAGTCCATAGTTAAGATCTTCTTACATTAATGTCCTTCAAATATCCCTTATTCAAAATTATAAGGGTAAGCACAAAAGTTGATCAAAGTTGATGAATTAAGAAGAGTCAAGTTTAATAGTACAGTTATATTACATTGTCTTATTGCATTTTATGTTATATAATTATTCACAACAAATCTCTTAATATGGTAGAATACTATATATATATATATATATATATATATATATATATATTGTAAGGTCTCTTCAATAGATCCTTAAAAACATAAATTTAATATATAGAAATGATATCCTAAATTCTTTACCATTCCTTATTCATCATATAAACATTTGTTATTCAGCATATAACCATTCAATATAAATAAAATTTATGAGCAGCATGATAATAAAGCATATAACACAACATTATAATGAAAATACCTCAAAGTGATGTTATTCTCCCACTCTGCCCAAGCTCTGCCCAAAACTGGCTAACATCCCAGCGAGCTAGGAACAACCTATCCAACACCCTAGCTCCAGGATTCCTTACAGTTTCCTGGCCCCCGAGCCCAAAATTCCCACGACCCCGGTGCCCCATGTGACAGACCTCTAACACACTGCTCAGGAAAACCAGAACACACTCCTCCACAAAATCCCCACAAGATCCTCCAAAACAGAGCCTATAAGACAATCCTCCCCCAAAATAATGTCCCCCCTTGCCTTATCCTCCCTTCCCATCGTTCACTTCCTTTTTCCTTCATTTAATTCTCAACTACCCCGCCTCAAATAGCTGTCAACCACCTTATCCTCTTTTCATTAATGGGTTGATCTTCTGATACAAAATAATAGTTAATAATTTATTAAGATGGATTAAACAGATATTAAATAATGAAATTAATTAATTAATTAATTAAACCAATATAAATTCAACAAATATTTAACCAGGACAATTAATTAATTAATTAATTAAACTAATATACATTAAACAATTATTTAAATCGTGACAATTGATTAATTACTTAAGGTCGTTACATACACCCACCCTTCAGGAAAATTTGTCCCGAAGTTAAAGTATTTTATGATACAATGGAAATGACACATAGTTCACACATTCATATCCAATAAACAATATTATCGGTAAGTAAGCCAAGAAAACTCCTACATACTAGTGTACATGTACAAGAAATGCATGTGTAGCTAGTACACACAAGTCTCGTGCATGTACTAATAAAAATAACTATCACCTCTATAGTAATTTATGTATGCATCTAATCTAATCAACAAGACTATTCAATTTATAAAAGATAATAAACCAATCAGCTGTTTGTGAAACCCCTTAATTACAATAATCTAGCTCAAAAACGTTTATTTAGACAATGTATTGTAGTTAAGTAATTATGAATATATATATATATATATATATATATATATATACACACACATTTTCTTTTCAGAAGGAAAAACAATAAATTCCTCTATAAGGCAAATCTTCAAACAGTATCAACTATTTCTATTCATCCTTCCTCCCTAACTTACTTCCATCTTCCATTCCTATCCTTCCTCTGCTGGACTATATTGGAGCATCAACTATATTGACCTAACTCCAAATAGAACCCATAAGTGGAAGTGTCACTATCTTGACCAAGCTTCCCCAATAGGCAACTGACAGACATCATCACACATCTAGGGGAGCGTGAGCTAATACCGTCCTCCTATGAATCCAAGTTTTGGAGGATACATGGTGGGAAATGCCTCCACCCCTCCTAACAAAACTAGGGTCCACACCCTACAATGGAATATACAATGGCACTGTGTTGCTGGGAATTTTGTCATCGTTTATTCCGTTTTTGGGTAGTCTCACCACCTGAAAACCTGCACTGGTCCATATATCATAATAGTGCATTTTTACTAATATAATTTCTCATAAAAAGATTCATACCATATTTTTTCTCAGTCGCTGGTCATGTCATCCACTTTTATTACCATCATCCCTTGGATATTTCATACCCCATTGACCTGCAAGTTAGTCTATAACACAAACTCATACATATCTATGCATTATCATTATGTAATTGCATACAACCATATTCTCAATTTTCTATCCACGTACCAATAACTTTAATATCAAAATTTTCAAGTTAGAAATAGATCTCATAATATCCCCATAATTCAATTCACGTTACTTGTTCATAAAATTTTCATTTTAATAATAGCTCGCATCATATCCATCATCATTCAGATAACATTTACACATTCATAGAATTTATATTCTCATAATAGATATCATCATATCCATCATCATTCAAATAATATTTAAACATTCATACAATTTACATTCGCAAAATAGATCGCATCATATCCATTATCATTCAAATAATATTTAAAAAATTATATAATTTACATTCCCATAATAGATCGCATCATACTCATCATCATTCAAATAACATTTAAACATTCATAAAGGTTCATGCCTCTTAAAATTTCAAGTGTATCATTAATAGTTTCACTATGAATAGAAAATAAAGGTAATTAGGCCTCAGTTAATCCTAGTTGTCTAAGTCAAAAGGTGGTGTTACATACACCCAACCTTCGAGAAACATATTCTCGAGGTGGTAAAAAAAAGTGAGGGATAATCTCGTCGTAATGTCTTGGCATCCTCCCATGTAGCAGGCACTGGACTAAACTTGTCCCACTAGACCTTAACTTGGTCTACTATATAGTTCCTAAGCTGTCAGACTCTACGGTCCAATATGTGTAATGGTTCGACCATGAGGGTTCCCATTGTCCAATACCTGCAATTCATTCCAATTTAGTTTATGTGACTCGTCAGCAAAATAATGGCGTAGAACAGATACATGAAAAACATTATGAGTTTTATTCAAGTGCGTGGCAGTACGAGACGATAGGCAATGGGTCCAATTTTCTCTTAGATTTTGAATGGTCCTATCAATCGAGGTGACAACTTTGTCCCCTTCCTGAACTGAATGGTACTCTTATTGGCTCTGATATGAATGAAAACCTGATCTCCCACTTTATAACTTTGGTCAGTCCTATGTGCATCAGCATAACTTTTCTGTCTATCATGTGCTTCTTTTAGTCTCTTCCTAATCTGTATCACCTGTTCCTCCATATATTGAATCAATTGTGGCCCAACTTTCACTCAGTATTATAACCTTTCAATGATGTTCTGCATGGCCTTCCATACATAGCTTCATATGGCGGCATTCCGATGGAGCTATGAAAACTGTTATTGTAGGCGAACTCTACCAAAGGTAGGTACTTCTCCCAATGGGTTTGATTATCCAGAACATACATCCTAAGCATGTATTCCATAACTTGATTTAATATCTCGGTTTTACCATCTGTTTCCAGATGATAAGTTGTGTTTAAGTTCAATTGAGTCCCCAATGCTGACTGCAAACTTGTCCAAAACCTAGAAGTGAAAATCGAGTCCCTATCTGAAATGATCTTCTTGGGTATCCCATGCAAACAGATGACCTCACTTACAAACACGTGTGCCACATCAGTGACATCGTAAGTGTCTCTAACTAGAATAAAATAAAAACTTTTGGTTAAATTCTCAACTACCACAAGAATGGAATTGTTTCGATGAGATGTGAGTGGCAACCCCACAACAAAATCCATAGAAATGACTTCCAACTTGGACATCGAAACATCATGTGGTTGTAGGAGACCTATCGGGTGATGGTGCTCGGCTTTCACTTGTTGAAACTATAGGAACTTGGTGATGAAATGGACTACATCACGCTTCATGCCTATCCAGAGGAAAATCTTCCTCATGTATGCGTACATTTTCTTCACACCCGGATGCACACAATAAAGTGATCTATGGGATTCCTTTATTATGATGCTTAAAATATCCCCACCTTTGGGGATGTACATCCTTCCTCTATATCTTAATAATCCATCTGATTCTAGGCTATATCCATCATACTTTGGATCTAATTTCATCCCACTCTGGAGGTTTAAAGTAACCTTTAACTACCAACTGTCTAGAAGGATTTGTGTCAACACACGTTCCCTCAGATTGACTTTTAAGGGTACCAAGGAGAAGACTCATGGTCTCCTACTCAAAGAATCCACAACCACACTTTATTTTCCCTTGATGTAAGAAATACCAAAATCATACTCACTCATAAACTCACTCCATCGCCTCTGCGTGGCATTAAGATCCCTTTTTTATGAAGATATGTTTAAAACTTTTATGGTCCATTTTGAGCTCAAAGTTTCACCCCACTAGATAGTGCCTCCAAAGTTTCAGAGCTAGAATTATAGCTGCGAAGTCTAAATCACGAGTAGTGTAAAGCTCCTCATGGTTCTTCAACTTCCTGGATGCATACGCTATCACTGCTCCATCCTGCACTAGCACAGTCCCCAACCCTTGCTTCGAGGCATCCATGCAGACTGTGAAGTTCTTTTCCATATCCGACACTCATAGAATTGGTGCACTAGTTAGTAACCTCTTAAGCTAAATCAATGCACTATCAAATTATTTTGTCCATTCATACATGACCCCCTTGCGCTAAAAAGTGGTGATGGGTTTCTCCATTTTAGAGAACCCTTCCACAAATCTCTGATAATACCCTGCTAGCCCCATGAATCTTCTTACCTCATGGGCATTTTTCGGCACTGGCCATTCCATAATGGCCTTTACATTTTTTGGGTCCAAAAATATTCCTTCACCGGAAATGATATGACCTAAATAGTGAATTTCTTTCTGGAATAAGGAAAACTTCAACAAATTCCCATACAACTTTTTCTCTCTAAAGAAGGAAAACACCACTCGTAAGTGTTCGTCGTGTTCTCTTTCGTTCTTGGAATAGATGAGGATATCATCTAAAAAGACTTGTAAAAAGTAGTCTAAGTACTTCCAGAATACACCATTCATGAGGATCATGAATACTGTCGGTGCATTGGTTAATCTGAAAGGTACTAGAACGAACTTGTAATGCCCAAACTGAGTTTGAAAGGCAGTTTTAGGAATATCGCCTTCCTTAATCCTTAACTGGTGATACCCTGATTGAAAATCAATTTTTGAGAAAACCGCTGCTCCTTTCATCTGATCAAAGAGATCATCTATTCGTGGCATTGGGTACCTATTTTTCACTGTAGCATGGTTCAAGTCCCTGTAATCCATACACAGTTGTAAGGAACCATCCTTCTTCTTCACAAAAATTATTGGTGCACCCCAAGCTGAGACACTGGGCGTTATTAGCCCTAAGTCGAGTAGCCCTTTCAACTGCATATGAAAATCACAAAGTTATTTTCGCTATCATCCTATAGGGAGTCTTCGAAATTGGTTCTGCAGCAGGTTTTATTTCAATAGTAAAATCAAGCTCCCTCTAAGGAGGTAATCTTGGAAACTCGTTTGGAAAAATAACCTTAAACTCCGAAAATACTAGGTATTGATCCAAGGAGGGTCCTTTCCTTTCATTCACTGCTTCCCCTACATAAAGTTGACACCCTTGTCTCATACACTGCTTAACCTTCATAGTTGAGATAAAGTGTAGAGACACTTTTCTCCGTACACCGTGGATCTCTACTGGCCTTCCTTCATCGTCAACACAAAGCACCCTTTTTAAGAAGCAATCTACAATAGCTTGATGTCTTCGCCTAAGTAAACTATTGACTCTCTCCCCTACCTAGCTATGCTAGCATTATTATGCACTTGTCAATGTGCATCAAATCCCCTATGTAGTGCTTTCTATTATACCTCCTATTATACCCTAACTATTCACCACAACATGCGTCAAACTCTCACTACTCTACAAGAATCTTTAACCTTTATAAATTAGAATATAACACTATTACATTCATTAATCATATGGTATATGTATGATTACTAAGATAGGTTACAAACTCACGATTAACATTATACATTATACTGTTAATTTAATTACTCGGTTTACCAATAAATCATTACAGTAAATAAGTCAATTAATTTAATTATTAGATTAATCTTACCATATATCATTAAATTAAAACTCCTATATCATTAATCTTATATATATAAGATAATTTTAATTTATTTATTTTAATTTAAATTTACATAATAGTATTAATACTTTCAAATAAATTAATAAAACTTGAAATAATATTACTAGAAAATAATAATATGATTATTTGAAAATAGTAATAAAATAAAATATCTTACTTTCAAATTTGATGAGAGTTTAATGGGATTAATATCTTGATGCGAAATGAGGCATTTGTATGAGAGAACTACAAGCGACATTTAGTATTGGGCTTCGTGGGCCCTCGCCTGAGGCCCACGTTCCCCCTCCCTCCTGTCCACGCCTAAAATAAAATAATAGTAAAAAAGAATAGCTATGCAAACCCTAAACAAACCCTAATCTCTAATTCACCCTTACCTCTTTAAAACCTACCCTCACTCGGCCCCTTTTCACTTTAGTTTTTTTTTTTCAAATGCTCACCATAGGTAAAGGATGAGGCTGGACATGGCTGTCCCTCTTCTCAGTCGACCCTGGTGTCCACGAATTCAAGGACTGCAGGACGTGTCATGCACAGTGGCATGTTCCCTCTTCTCCTTTGTCATGGTTCAAGATTATTTCTTCACCCTTGATTCTTGTGGTGTATGTTTGTGCTAATCAAGCTCCAGGCTGGGCCTACAGCTGCCCTCTTTTTTTTTTTTTTTTAACTCTGCGGGAGTCTTGTTGATATTGCCTCTGTGTTGCTCCTTCGTAGGCTCTTTTCTTGATTCCCATCATGGCACCTTTTTTGTGTCACTTGGGCTCCATGTGACACCGCCCCTTGTGGGCTTCTCATCCACA